>SOPF01000034.1:0-50117 GCA_012979155.1 Hypericum perforatum | reverse complement strand
AGTAGGGATTACGGGTAGTTGAAGACTAGAAAATAAATAAAGACTTGACTTGTAGTGTTCCTTAAAAGAAAAAGAAAACCTTGTGCTAGAAAAAGAAAAGAAAGAAGAAGAAAGGAAAAAATGGAGAACGAATGAAAAGAAAAATGGAAGTGAAAAGTTACAAAGGAATAAGTGCAAAATGATGAAAAGTGGAAGGAAAGGAATGGTTGTGAAAGCAAAAAAAACCACAAGGGATAAGTGATCAAGCGCGAGTGGAAAGAATTGGTCTTTAGGATTTGGGGTACATTGGGATGAGTGCTTAGATATAGGGTGGAAGTAAGTGTGAGGGTGTGATGCATGTGTGAACACGTGTCCAATTAGCATTATTTGGGCATGTGTTAGTCATGTTTTGAGTCTGTTTTTGTAATGTTTGGTGCGTCTTTGAGTTGTTTTATTATGTTGTATCAAGAAGTAAGATATCTATTGGTTTTGTGTGTTTTATAGGTACTTAAAGGGAATGGAAAGCTAGACGATCAAGGTAGAGATTAGGCAGAACAGAGAAGAGCAACAGGGAGTGTAGTGGACAGGTTTAGGCTTAGTCCATTGATGTTTGTTAAAATAGGCATAACTTTCTCATACAAACTCTAAATTGAGTGATTCTAAGACAAGTAGATCTATAACACCTGGATCTACAACTTTGATATTTTGAATTTTATGCTTTATGATTAGCCCTAGCAATTGCTAGAAACCTAGCAATCACTACTCATAGAAAGAGCCTTGGAACAAGTGGTTGCTATGAATGCTAGCGGTTGCCAGAGGAGCCTGACCCAGATTTGAAAGACTTACTATTTAATTCAGTTTAGGTATCTTTTAGATAGGTATTTTGGCTTGGTTATGTATACGCCTTAAGCCTTAGATTATACTCAGTTTTGGATAGTTTTCACACAAGATTCATTAAACTTAGCTTTTAGAGTTTTCATTACATTCTTTTGCAAGGATTGTAGTCAACAATTTGGGATTCTCAAGTAACAAGGTATTTTCATATCTTGCAAGACAAGAGTTGTCTTTTCATTCAATCTTCTTGTTTGTTAATTACAAAATTGTTCTGTAATGAGTGTTCTTGGATTGAGATTGACAACCTTGATTCTTAGCACTAGATTACGTCTGTTTATTTCATTCTATTCTATTTTGTTTCATTTTGTTTGCTTAGATATTATTGTTAGAGTTTAGGATTGATAACTCTAGATTCGAATAATGATATTAGAATTCGTATTATTAGAATCACTAAACCATCTCTTAATCAATTTTCTTAGCTTAAGATTTGGGAATTCATAATCTAGTACTTATCGAAATTGATTCTTCTATCCTTGTGGAGACAATCTTAGTTATGTGATACCCTTACCTTTCAACAAAAATTTGCTAGAACATAATAAGATTGGTTTTGGAAGAGTTTAGACATAACCATCGTAGTTTGGTAAAATAGACATTACTTTCTTGTTCTAACTCCAAATTTAGTGATTCCAACTCATGTGGATTCCTAATACATAGAAATATAACATGGTTTATTTATTTTTGTGAGTTATCAGATAGTATGGCCGAAACAGAGCAAGAATTTAAGGTGCTCGGATATAGGGTTAATTTTGTCAGTGTTAAGGAGTTTTGTGAAAATTATTTTTTATGTGATTATATTTGAATATGGCTTGTCTAAGGACTTATTAAGACATATTAAGAAGTTTAGGATTGATTTTTAAAGGCTAGAAAAGTTTTGGATAAAAGGGAAATTTTTATGCAAATTGACTATGATGACTAAGCTACTTACCATCCACATAAAAGGAAACTTTCTTTTGAAGTAAAGGATAGGCACGAACCATCTAGATATTTAGGAGAGAAAAACAAAGAGATAAGGCTGGGAAAGAGGGGAAACTGAAAGAAAAAAAGTGGAGGAAAGAAAAGAGGACATCTTTGAACTTCTTGGAAGAATAGGTAAGAAACTTTGTAGGATTTTGTTTAGTTTGAGTAGATCTTTAATTACAACTTGAAGAAGCTAGTAGGTGAAGCTTAGAATAGATTTATAAGGAAATAGATGAAGGGTTTGAAGGTAGGTTTAAGCTAGGATTTTGTATGTATAGAAGTTGGAAGAGAAATCAAATATCGAGGGTGTAGTTTTGTGAACTATGGTGTAGGTTTTGGGGCTGCCATGTATAAATCCGAAAATATGAAGTTGTCAAAAGAATTTTTATATCTACTAGGAGCTCTTTACATGTTTAAAAGGCTTGTATTGATAGTGACCAGTTGTTATTTTGAATAGTTAACCAACGTGTTGAATCCGAGTGCCACGAGTTGTGAAAGAAGCACGGAGCTTCTCTTTGAAAAGTTCGAGCTACTATTATCTTGTAAGTGGCTATTCTTTGTAACATGTGTTTAGCTAACTAGACGTGGGTATGTTGACATGATTTCCTTTTGAATGGATTGGAATATGGTTTAAGTTTGGATTTTTGTTTATATGGTCTTTGAAGTTATTTTGGATTATTTGTATATTGGGGATGATTTGTTCGACTTGTGATGTGAAATTATTTTGGTATGTATTTGGATACATGGAAAATATGTGGTTTGCATGTTTGGATTGTCATTTATGAGATGGCGAATGATGAGGTCTACCCGTGACCAACCGGGGATGTTGGCATATGTGCACATATATTGAGGTTACATTGGATTTGTATACGATATGATCTATTTGGCCAATAGAGTTTGTTTATGTTGGCGCCTTTAAGATATGGTATCCTTGTGTCGGTGTAGGAGTGACACTATCTAAGCCTATCGGAAGTTCATCCAATTTGTGTTATGTATTGAAAGTCCATATGAATCCGTGGTTATTTTGCTATATGATTACCTTCTTTATTGAATGCGTATTTTGTTGTTTTATTGTGTTGTATGTATTGGAATGGTTGGGGACAAATTGTTGGTTAAATACATGTTACTTATAATATTCCACTTACTAAGTATTCCAAAATACTTACCCCCTCCCTCCACAGGTGAAAAGAATTGAGAGGTTGTTTGCATATGGAGAAGCTAGTCTATCCAAATCAGCTCATTGTCTTTCATCTTGGGTTGCATTTGAAGGTCTCCAGATGATCTTTATCTTTTGTAATCTAGGTCGCTCCATTGTACATATTTGTTGGTCTTTTGACAAATGACCTTAGATTGTTATGAATATGTAATATGTAGGTAATTTTGTATTTATATTTTGAGTCGGATGAGTTTGTTGATATGATGATGTAAGTGTGTACTCAACTTTTGAATTATCCTTTCCAGATTTTGAATATTGATGAATATGTTTCTTTAAAGAAATAGTGTTTTAGAAATTGAGTTTGACAATTTTACTAACGAGAATGATATATTATGTTTGAGGCTTGCTAGGTTATGGTGAATTATTAAGTTTATCATGATCTAGCATTGGTCATGGACCTCTTATTAGGGTTGTGACAAGTAATCACTATATTAATTGTGCATTCGTATTCTTTTGCACATGTTTTTAATCAATATTTATCTCATAAGAAAAATCCCCTATGACTTAGTTGGCGTACGCCAGCCCTATGGCATCTACCAACATCCCAAAATTCTCATCCCCCTTTAAGTAACCTAACGTACGCCAAGGACATGACATCCGCTATGTTTCCAATGTTAAAAACCCTTGTAAATTTCCCAGCATATGCCAGGTACATGGCGTCCGCCAAGGTAGACAAAAACTTTACAAAAACAAAAATTAAATCACTAAAACCAAAACACAACAAATAAAAGTGAAAAACATAAAAATACTATACATGCTAATTTTAAGTCATTAGCTTGACTGACTATCCTTTTTCATGCATCGAAGGGAGGAATAATGGATTATGCCTCTGAATTTCACTCAATATTGCCACCAAGGTAAATCTGGCATCTTTGGCCATTCACTTTGAAAACTCCTCCATCTCCACTTTGTAACTCCAGTGCTCCAAATGGGAATACCCTTGCAATTTTGAATGGGCCACTCCATTTTGACTTTAGTTTTCCCAGAAAAAGTCTCAATCGAGAATTGTAGAGAAGAACATGTTGGCCCTCCTTGAACTCTTTCTTGACAATATAGGCATCATATCTCTTCTTCGTACTCTCATTGTAGAGTCTTGAGCTCTCGAATGTGATGTCTTGAATTATATCCAACTCTTCAAATTGCAGCACCCTTCATTCACTAGCCTTTTTGTAATCGTAGTTAAGGATCTTAATGGCCCAAAATGCACAATGCTTAAGTTTAACTGGAAGCTGACATGCCTTGCCATATACAAGCTTGTAAGATGACATCCCTAAAGGCATTTTGAATGATGTTCGTTAAGCCTATAAAGCATCATCAAGCTGGTTGGCACACTCTTTCATTGCTCTTGACCATTTTCTCTAGGATTTTCTTGAGTTTCCAATTTGAGAGCTCAACTTGACCACTTGTTTGGGGGTGATAAGGTGTAGCAACCTTGTGAGTAACCTCATACCTCTTCAATAAAATCTTAAATGGTCTGTTGCAAAAGTGTAAACCACCATCGCTGATGATAGCCCTTGGCACTCTAAATCTTGAGAAGAGCTTTTTGATAAAGTGAATAACTTCTTTAGCATTGTTTGTTGGTGAGGCCTGATGAGTGTCAAAAACACTCATTATTCGTGTCTTTTTAGTAGATCATTCTTAGTGTTTTAGGTTAATTTAGTTATGTTTTAGTTGTCTTAGTGTTAGTTTTTGTTCATTGTATATTTATGTTAAGTTTATTATTTTTCATTAAGGTTGCTTGTTTTTAGAAGCATATTTGAGGAGAAATGGAGGACGTTCGAGCAGACACGCGAAGGTATGGACAAGAAGGAAGTCGCGATGCCAAGGAGTGCTTATCACTTGAAGCTGGCACACGCCATATCTCTATGGTGCATGCCAAGTAGTTGTTACTCAGACGACCAGATGCACTCGAAGAGGGAAATCACGAAGACCTGGCGCACACCACTTGAAGTTGGCCCATGCCAGACCAGACGGACAGAAGTAAAATAAAGCTGAGTGTTGGACAAACAAATGGCAAGACTTGATAAGGGTGGCTTAGAGCTTTGTGAAGGAAAGAGAGACAATGGTTGATTCCTTTTAGATATTTTTAGGTTAGATATTTTAGTAGATATGTTAGATTAGATATTTAGTTTACTATTCCATTTATTACTTAGTATATATGCTAGTTTTGCTTTGTTAAGTAAGGGAGGAAGAATTTGGACCAAAGGAGACATGAACTTTGGTCCAAAAATAGATGTAAATATTGGTTTTTAGTAGAAGAATGTAGACTTGAAGAGGGGGAGCTTGGAGTCTTGATAAGTCTCCATCCCTTTTACTCTTTGTCTATGTTAATACTTTGTGTTCATATAAATATGTGTGAGTAGTTTGCTGTGAGTTTTGTGCCTTAGTGCCTTGTATGTAGCCATAGTTTAGAGAGGTTAAAATGTGTAGGAACATGTTCTTATTAATGAACTTCATGCCATGCTTTGACTTGTTTGATCACTAAGTTATTGTACTTAGTCAAATCTTGAGATCGAAAGGAGATAGGTTTGATAGAAATGTTAGTTTGATGATCCGTTGCTTTGATAGAAGAGAAATCTTCCTTAGCTACTGAGTGTGCTTTGAGTGATATGCATAGTTGGTTCTTGATTGAGTTAAGTTGGTTGGTGGGGTCGAAAGAACATATCTAACCTTCTAAGCTTAGTTAAAGGTCAATTTAGATCTTTCTAGCCCGAAAGTGTAGACTGATTGCCTTTGAAACACTCGTATCATGTCACATGCTTCGTATACCTCCTGAACCACTTGGTTATATTGGTTTTTAAGGTACTTAGCTCACTTTTAGTTTTTTAGTTGTTAATAATCTATTTTGTTATATAAACTACCTAAGTGCTTGTTCTTATGCTCTAAATGCTTGATGTTTGAGACTTTAGATCACTTGAGTTCAACTACTAACTTCATAATCTGATCCTAGTTAGGTAAGTAAACCCTAGAGTAGGCCTAACACCTCAATCTTTGTGGATCGACAACCCTACTTACTCTATTTGTAATTCGCTGCAACTCTGCTGCTGAAGCACTAGCGCACGCCATCCTTGTTGGCGCACGCCAGGTGTGTTAGTCTATTAGCTTTTTATTCGCGCTAGGTACTTTGGCATATGCTAAAGCTTCGGGCTGGTCTAGGGGTGGCGCACGCCACCCATTTCTGGCATACGCTAGGAAGATCTGACAAACGACCGATCATCCATTATCAAGCAGAATTTTGGTAGTACATTACCGAGGAACCACGGAGACTTACGTCAAATTGGTGCCATTGCTGGGGATTGAGAATTTAGACTCTCATTTCGGTTTACAAATTTGGATCAGTATATATTAGTATATTTTTTATTTTTATTTTTCTTTATTTTTTTTCGTTTACTTTTTGACCAAGTAACTTGTCTTGCTTGACAAGTTACATGCATGCCATTAACCCGTGCAACCAATATTTCTCCATTGGAGATTGAAGAAGAAATAAAGCGGTTAGAAAGGTCATTATATAGGGAAAGACGAGAAAAAGAAAGAATGGACCAAAGGCAAGAGGGTCAAGGGGATGGAGTACATGCCCCTAGACATTCTCTAATGGACCATGGGAGGCCGACATACGAAGGAGCAAAAACTAGAATCCAACGGCCAACTATTGAAGCTAATCACTTCGAAATTAAGCTGGCCGTGATTCATATGCTTCAAGCTTCAGGTCAGTTCTATGGTTTACCTAATGAAGATCCCAATGAACATATGGGAAACTTCATGGAATTAGCTGATAATTTTAAGTATCCTGGAGTGTCTGATGATGCTATTAAGATTAGAATGTTTCCTTATATGTTAAGGGATAAGGCTAAGTTGTGGTATAAGCAACTTAAGGGTACTCCACTAACCACATGGGAGCAATTGGCAAATGCTTTCCTTGACAAATATTTCCCCTACTCAAAGACTAACAAGCTCATTAAGGAGATAACAAACTTTGAACAATATGAAGGAGAGTCTTTGAGTAAAACATGGGAGAGATTTAAGGAATTGTAATGTAAATGCCCGCACTATGGTTTGTCTGAGGAGTCTCTTTTAAGACTTTTTATTTTAGCCTGTCGCTAACAACTATGGGAAACATTGATTTAGCGTCCAATGGGAACTTCCTGAGAAAGGAAAGGGATGAAGCCCACCATATTCTGGAAGAGCTGACACCAACAAACAGGATAATCACAAATGAGAGAAAGAAATAACCCATTAGAGAGTTAAGGGAGGTAACTGAGCGGAGTGAGAGAAGAAGAATTATTAAACTTGATTCTTCCTTATCTTTTCAAGTACAATTAGACTTGATGGCAAAACAATTGCGTGAATTTACTCTAAACAAAGTTGACGCTATTGCTTTACAACAGCATTGTGAAGCCTGTGGCAACTCTGGCCACGAGATTAGTCAATGTGCGATGATGAGCTAATCTACAGAGCAGGTCAACTTTGTGAGTGGTCAAGGACAAGGAGGAAACCAAATGGTAAACAACCCATATTCCTCTACTTATAATCCTGGTTGGAAAAACCACCCTAACTTCTCATGGAAAGAAAGAAACCACGATGATAGTATGGTGATCATTCCTGATAAAGGATTGCCTTTATGCACTTCACAACAAGGACCACCTGGTTTTCAACCATGTGGGTTCTTGGGAGAAAGAATGGTAGCACTTGAGGACAGATTTGACAAGGTTGAGGAGTTCATCCAACAAATGGGAGACTCATCCAACAACCAAAGTCAAATCTTGAAGGCATTAGTGTCCTAGGAAGCAAGGCGGAACAATTTAGAACAGTTTCTAAAAGGGCAAGCTACTGCCATGCGTAACATAGAAGTACAACTTGGGGAAATTGCAAAGACAAATGCACATAGAGTATCTGTCTCTCCCAATTTCTACTGAGGTAAATCCTCGAGGCCAAGTTAATGTAATCATGTTAAGAAATGGTAAGGAATTAGCTTCTCAAAAAGTCAAAGAGAAGGCTAATGAGAGCATTGTGGAAAGTCTAAACAAGGATACAGAGGAAGAAATTCTGAAAGAAAAGGTCCTGCAAGAAGAAGTTGCGGAGGAAGAAGAAGTTTACGTACCATCACCACCAATGGTCCCGATTCTTCCTTATCCTCAGAGGGTAAGGCGAAAGTCGGGGATGGATGAAAAAATTTTCCGTTTCATGGAGAAAATGAAGAATGTTCAGATTAGTGTCTCTTTCCTAGAGATGCTAGATCAAGTACCACACTACGCCAAGTTTCTAAAGGAACTCGTCACTAAGAAGAGAAAATGGGAAGATGGAGAGACAATTACCCTTACGACTAATTGTAGCTCTCTAATCTCAAAGAATCTTCCGATGAAGCTAAAAGATCAAGAGAGTTTTACGATTCCCTGTTTTATTGGTGAAACCAAGTTTCCAAAATGTCTTTGTGATTTAGGCACAAGTATCAACTTGATGCCTTTATCTACATTTCAAAAACTAGGTTTGTGTGAAGTTAAACCAACTTCCATGCTTCTCCAGTTGGCATACCAAACAATTAAGAAACCATTCGGTGTGGTTGAGGATGTCCTGGTGAAGATTGACAAGTTCATCTTCTCAGTTGACTTTGTGGTTCTGGATTTCTCTGAGGACAAGAACTATCCACTGATTTATGGCAGACCCTTTCTCAACACTGGATTTCGCTGAGGAAGCAAATTGAACTAGCTCGAATTTTGGAATGGTCCGAACAAGAGGTGAAGGGAATAACAAATGGAATTTGGAATTATCAAGGGGAAAATGGATGACATTGATGCGAACTAGGGATACGAAATTAAAGGATAGATTTTATATGAGTCCACGTACAGGTTTAAGCGAGTCCACGCTTAACATGCAAGTCCATGCACATTCTATGCAAATCCATGCATAAGAATTACTCACGGTAATTCACAAGAGATAAACTCTCACTTAATCAACTTAATTATTCGTTATATTTTCCTTTCATTCCTTTTATTCATTCATTATCTTCCCTTTTAAAAGGGTGTTCATCAAGAATCCCAAAGCTGGAAGTTACAAATGCACCTAATGCGTTTATGATAAACACTAATGCCCTATTAACTATGCCTTAACGATTAACTCTTCAGCTGGTCACGCACAACCTTTCGCGTACTCAGCTGGTCGATGTGCTTTTATTATGATTGTTCCCAATTTAAAGATTAAATTGAAAACTCAACGACGTCAAGTTTCACGTATTCGAACACACGGGTTTGGTGCCCTTTCTTTAAACTGGATTGAACCGATTCCATCTAGGCACGCTCATTCAACATCCAAGTGGCACAAATTAGACAACCTAATTGGCACTTAGATGTGAAAGAGCGTGACCGGATGAAATTGGTAATTAGGTCACTAATGCTTGACTGAATCGATTCCATCCAGGCACGCTCATTCAACATTAAAGCTGACACAAATTAGTCAAACTAATTGGCACTTCAATGTGAAAGAGCGTGACCAGGTAAAATCGGTTACCTTTGCTTGGCACAGTCACGGAAGAGAATGCCCTTTTATAGCGAGAATTGGCCAGGGTCTTGAAGCATTTCTCGATGTGGGACACGACAAAATAAATGACGTTTGCAGTCCTATGGCACCCTCCCCTCCTTATGGAGATAACTTGTCCTGAGTTGATGTGTGTAAGACCTCCACGCAGACCAACATACGCACAGTTGATTATAAACATTACCAAGACCGGAATAGAAGCATTCGACCAAAAGGGTGATGTTTAGTTTTGTCCCGACCAGCAAAATAGGTACTTGGAACTCAACAAAAGAACTCGCGCCCTGACAAACACATTCTTCAAATTATAGTATTGGGCTTCCTTCAGTCGTAGCTCGTCATGCACATAGAAATTGATTACGATCAGTCCATTTTTGTACAACGTCTGCAAGTCACCATAAGCTTGATCAACTTGGTTCATCTTTGGCAACACTTCTGTAGTAGGCAAGACTTGGGACGTGTTCGCTTCGAACTCATCTTGGTTCGCCTTGGTTAGCCATAGCTCAGCCTGCTTGGCCCTTGACTCTTCTTCATGCGTTTGTTTCTTGCCACAAGGCAATGACCGATCACCAAATTTCCAAGGCAAGGACAGTATACCTCGCACAACATCAATCTTGAATTCTCCAATCGTAATACTCATATCCTACATCGGGTCAACCTTTATGCCTTCCTCAGGATTATCTAACTTGTCTTCATAGTAATACGTTGTTGTCGAATCATTGCGTTGCTCCATTTCATCCACAGTAATTTGGCATAGCTTGCTCACCACGGCACTCTCTTCCTTCGACTCTAGCAAGTCTTCAGGAGCGCCATTCGATGTTTCTACACTTAATACACGAACACCTTCCTTAAAACTCCCTTTCCCTTCACAATTTGCATCAAGAGGTGCGCATTCAATGTCTTCAAGGGTCGAATCATCTTTATCTTCTAGCTTGACCGGAATATCTAGGCAAAGGTCGATAGGCTTGACTTTGCCCCTTTCCTTTTGTGCAACCGAGTGATTGTTCTTTTTCCTCAGACAATCCTTGGCGATGTGTCCCATCTAGTTACACTTATAGCAACAAAATTGAGGGGTTGCGTGTGTCTCAACTCCCTTCCTTTTCTTTTCCAAATTTTTAGGAGCAAATGTCAGCCTAGATATTGCCCTTTGATCAGGTTCAGAGATCACCTTTTGATTCAGAATCTTGCCAATATTACGCTTCAGGTTTGCGCTTCTCACGAACCCTTTAAGGTAAGTTAGATCTTGAACGATCTTTGTCTCCCTTGGATCGTAAATGACATCAATTGCCTTGACTTGGCCAGAATTCTCCATGATCTTCTTCTAGTCTATCATCTTTTCAATTGTACGCACCATGGTACATGCATCTCGGAAATTAAAGAATAGATTAGGCCTTATATATCGCTTGATCTCAGATTGTAATCCATCCGTAAATTGATAGATCAAGTGGTCTTCTTTGTCTTCCGAGTCATTGCAAGATACCAATTGCATGAATTCAGTCACGTACTCTTTGATTGTATGATCTCCTTGGATGCACATCTTCAATTTCGCACTTAGGGTTTGCTTGTAACCCACGATAAGAAATTTCTTCTTTAAGATCCTCTTTAGGGAGACCCAATCACGAATGCATCTTACTCCTCTCTCTTTATGCCACCATGCAGCCGTCCTAGAATCAAACTTGTAAGCCACGAAACTTACTTTTTGTTCTTCGGTCAGATTTAGGCATGCGAAATATTCCTCAATAGGATCTAGCCATGTGAGAAAGTCTTCATCCATGTTTCCATAAAATCTTTCAATTTGTGGCTTGGATACACGATCCACTCATCGAAATCGATCACGTTTCAAATCATCACATCCAGAATCACAAAATTGTTGGATCTTCTCTTTAGTACGCCTTTGAGCACGTAGACCTTGTTCATGTACATATTCAGCACGAACACCACATCCTTGAGTTCTTGAATCACGTTCCCCATGCTCTCCTCTTCTCGAATTGATCATAGTGCATGAAATCAAATCGGCCTTCTCACTAAATTTTGCGTGGACATGAGATCGGGGTGCAGCAACATATGGTTGTATCGCAAAACAGTCCAATCGATCAAGAACGCCTTGAAAAGAAATCTCCAGATTTGCAAGTCTTCGGTTCACACCAGGGGAGTTTTGTAGTAGTAAAGGAATTCAGATCAAAGGATCACAAAATTCTGTTGCACGGCTCAGTGTATGGTTCACTCATAACTTACGGGTGATTATGAACACAATCTCAGTATAGAAATTGAGATGATCATTACTCTCGCTCTGATACCACTTGATGCAGCACGCGGAAGCAAATTGAACTAGCTCGAATTTTGGAATGGTTCGAACAAGAGGTGAACGAAATAACGAATGGAATTTGGAATTATCAAGGGGAAAATGGACAACATTGATGCGAACTAGGGATACGAAATTAAAGGATAGATTTTGTACGAGTCCACGTACGGGTTTAAGCGAGTCCACGCTTAACATGAAAGTCCATGCACGTTCTATGCAAATCCATGCATAAGAATTACTCACAGTTTCATAAGAGATAAACTCTCACTCAATCAACTCAATGATTCGTAATATTTTCCTTTCATTCCTTTTATTCATTCATTATCTTCCCTTTTAAAAGGGTGTACATCAGGAATCCCAAAGCTGGAAGTTACAAATGCATCTAATGTGTTTATGATAAACACTAATGCCCTATTAACTATGCCTTAATGATTAACTCTTCAGCTAGTCATGCACAACCTTTTGCGTACTCAGCTGGTCGATGTGCTTTTATTATGATTGTTCCCAATTTAAAGATTAAATTGAAAACTCAACGACATCAAGTTTAACATATTCGAACACACGGGTTTGGCGCCCTTTCTTTAAACTGGCTTGAACCGATTCTATCTAGGCACACTCATTCAACATCCAAGTGGCACAAATTAGACAACCTAATTGGCACTTAGATGTGAAAGAGCGTGACCAGATAAAATTGGTAATTAGGTCACTAATGCTTGACTGAACCGATTCCATCCAGGCACGCTCATTCAACATTGAAGCTGGCACAAATTAGTCAAACTAATTGGCACTTCAATGTGAAAGAGCGTGACCAGGTAATATCGGTTACCTTTGCTTGGTACGGTCACAGAAGAGAATGCCCTTTTTTATAGTGAGAATTGGCCAGGGTCTTGAAGCATTTCTCGATGTGGGACACGACAAAATAAATGACGTTTGCGGTCCTATGGCAATAAAGAAGAAGAAGAAGAGGAGGAGGAGATTGTGGAAGAAGTCAATGAGAAAATTAACAAGAACTCCACCTTCAATTGTTAAGGCTCCTTCCTTGGAATTGAAAGAGCTACCCTCGCATCTAAGAATGCATTCTTGATAGATGGAGGGAGATTGCCAATAATTATATCAAACAAGCTCACCAAGGAGGAAGAAGAGAAGGTGATTTCAATCGTGAACAGATGGATTAAAGCCATTGCTTGGCAAATATCTGATATCAAGGGGATAAGCCCAGAACTTGTGATGCACCATATTCACATGAAGGATGGAGTAAGGCCGAGAGTAGAATGGTAAATGATGTTGAATCCTAACATAAAGGAGGTCATGAAGAAAGAGGTGATCAAACTCCTTGAAGCTAGATTTATTTATCCGATTTTGGATAATGAGTGGGTTAGCCCGATCCATTGTGTTCCTAAGAAAGGTGGAATGATAGTAGTGATCAATGAGGAAGGCGAACTCATTCCAACAAGAATTGTGACTAGATGGAGGGTGTGCATTGACTACAGGAAATTTAGTGATGCTACATGAAATGATCATTTCCCTCTTACATTTATTGATCAAATATTAGAGAGAATTACAGGGTATTCCTATTATTACTTTTTGGATGGGTACTCAGGGTACAACCAAATAGCAATATATCCTAGAGATCAAAAGAAGACATCTTTGAGATGTCCTTTTGGTATTTTTTGCATATCGTAGAATGCCTTTTGGATTAAGCTGTGACCCAGCAACGTTCCAATGTTGCATAGAGGCTATCTTTTGGGAGATGAATGAGAAGATTATGGAAATCTTCATGGATGACTTCTCTGTTTTTGGAGACTTATTTGATCATTGTTTGGACAACCTTGACAAGGTTTTGGAGAGGTGTGAGAAAAAAAATTTGTGCTTAATTGAGAAAAATGCTATTTTATGGTGGATGAAGGGATAGTTCTTGGGCACAAGATCTCTCAAGCTGGCATGGAAGTTGACAGAGCTAAGATAGAGGTAATAAAGAAGATGAATGCGCGAACCACAGTTAGAGGAGTTAGAGCATTTCTGGGTCATGCCAGATTCTACAGAAGATTTATCAAGAACTTCTCTTTAATCACATAGCCTTTAACTAACTTACTGGTGAAGGATGTGTCCTTCAACTTTGATGAGCAATGCCTTAAGGCATTTGATGCTCTAAAGAAGGCCATTATCACAACTCTAGTTTTTCATCACCAGATTGGAAGGTTCCATTCAAATTGATGTGGGATGCAAGTGATCTTGCTTTGGGTTATGTGTTAGGATAAAAAAAATAGGGAAAGCTTTATGCCATCTACTATGCAAATAGAGTACTGGTAGGAGCTCAACTTTATTATAAAAACACAGAGAAGGAGATGCTTACGATTGTTTATATGTGTGATAACTTTAGGCTATACTTGCTTGGTTCGAAAGTGATAATCTATACTGACCATGCAACTTTGAGGTATTTATTCTCAAAGCAAGATGCCAAGCCTCGCTTGATGCGCTGGATTTTGTTACTCTAAGAATTTGACTTGTCCATTAAGGATAAGAAAGGAGCAGAAAATATTGTCGTAGATCATCTCTCTAGGTTAGAAAGAAGCGACGAGATGAACAAAGATGGGAGGATCCAGGAAGAATTTCTAGATGAAACCCTTATGACAATTAGTAGAGTGGAAGCCCCCTGGTATGCTGATTTTGCCAACTTTTTAGTTGGAGGAATCATTCCTACAGACCTGAGTTATCCCCAAAGGAAGAAGTTTCTAAAGGATGTTCAGATGTATGTGTGGGATGATCCATATCTCTTTAAAAGGTGTAGTGATGGGATGCTTCGATGGTGCATTGTCAGTTGAGAAGTAGCAAATATTCTAGAGCAATGCCACAACATTCCATACTCATATCATTATGGAGCAACAAGAACAGCATTGTGAGTCTTTGAATGTAGATTCTATTGGCCTTTCATCTTCAAGGATGCACGTACATATGTTGCTCAGTGTGATCAGTGCCAAAGAATGGGAAACATCTCAAAAAGGAATGAGATGGCATTATCTAGAATTCTTGAAGTATAGCTCTTTGACATTTGGGGGTTGAATTTTGTGGGACCTTTCCCCACATCATATGGCAACAAGTATATCTTGGTGGGATTAGACTATGTTTCTAAGTGAGTAGAAGCTTTGGCATCACTAACAAATGATGCTAAAGTAGTTATCTGCTTCATTAAGAAGTTCTTATCAAGATTTGGAGTACCAAGAACTATAATCAGTGATGGTGGGTCAAACTTCTGCAACAGGCCATTTGAGATCCTACTAAAGAGATATGGGGTAATGTACAAGGTGGCAACACTGTATCATCCCCAAACGAGCATACAAGTTGAGCTTTCAAATCAATAGCTCAAGAAAATTTTAAAAAAGATGATCGGTTCTGCGAGAAAAGATTGGTCTGACAAGCTTGATGACGCCTTATGGGCTTGTCGAATGGCATTCAGAACACCTATAGGAATGTTGCCTTATAGGCTTGTTTATGGCAAAGCATGCCATCTTCTAGTGGAGCTTGAGCATCGTGCATTTTGGGCCATCAAGACCCTTAACTATAATTATAAAAAGGCCAGTGAATGAAGAATTTCCAACTAGAAGAGTTGGATGAAATTCGAGACTTGGCATTCAAGAACTCAATACTTTACAAGAAAAGGACCAAGAGGAGACATGATGCCAACATCATAAAAAAGGATTTCAAGGAAGGGCAGCATGTTCTTCTCTACAACTTGCAATTGAGACTCTTCCCTGGGGAGCTCAAATCCAAATAGAGCAGCCTATACCGAATTGTTAAGATGTTCCCTTTTTGGGGATTCGATTTGCAAGATAGCAAGGGAGGAATCTTTAGAGTAAATGGTCAAAGATGCCAAATCTATATTGGAGGGGATGACATTAATTGAGATGCTGAGGTGCAATCGATTAATATGTCATCCAGTGCATGAACAATTGGAATAGAGTCAAGCTAATGACTTTAAAAATTAGCGTGTCTTTTATTTTTATTTTTGTGTCCTCTTTTACCTGTAGAGGATAAAGAACATGATGTTTTGTGCTAAGTATATTCTTCTAGTTAGAGTCTTAGTCTCCAAATAGATTCCCGTGGACATTTGTCTTATCATTCTTTGCCAAGCTAAAGAGACACTAAGAATTGAGCAATGAGACAAAAACTTCTTGAGACACTCAAGAAGAACATCAAATAGTGCCTATAAGAGAAGGATGAAGAGATTTGAGTATTGTCCTAGGTTTGGGAAGATTAAACACGAAGGTGACTGTAGCAAAAATTGCACTAACTCACAAAATGAGTGTATAGTGTTACTACGTGGTGACCTTATTAAGCTTAAAGCTAAAAAGGTCACAAGGAAAGGTAGTCAACATGGTACGCCATTTGTGAGTTGTCTGAATTGCAAAAGTCAAAGTTGTATTTATGACCCAAGAGATTGTGGCATCTGGTTTTCAAGCTTTCTAGGAATGTAACGTACAAAGCCAAAAAAATTAGCTTAATTATATCATAAGTGTGTGAATTCGATGTTAGTTTGTGAATTTGTATTATAATTAATGAAGTTTTTAGGATTAGAACAAGGTTGGCACACGCAATATATCATGGGCATACGCCCAAATTACCAGAGTTGAAGACTTAGCGCACACTAGGATAGTCAGGCGTATGCCACCCGTCGATAGCTGGCTCATGCCAGAGGTGGCTGGTGTACGCCAGCTAGGTCAGAAGTGGAACTATAAGTTCAAACAGTAGCCAAATTTGGTCATAACTCACAACACACTTGAATTTTCTTCCCAAAACAAAAAACCCGCACAAGCCCAACCTTCCCTGACACTTTACCCATGTTTCCCAACACCAAAATACCAACCACGATGGCAGATGCAGAAGAATCTAGCCGAGTGTGCTGCTAGGATAAGAGAAAGCGTGCACGGAACCCTACGCCATCACTACCAGATTCTCTACTCCCAGATATTTGCAACCACTATGGTGCTCCCTTCACAATCTTTCATGATTGGGAGGGAGAGAGGTACCAAAATCTCTCAGCTCTTCCTACCTTGAGTCGCTTTAGGATAGATTGGACAGATATGCATAAGTTAGGAGTTGATGTAGAGTTGAAAGCTACTTAGGAGAAGTGGGGTTGGGATTATTTTGCTGATAAGAGTATTATGGTTAGGCATGAACTCTCTCTTGAGTTCTATTGCACATTGCAGATTGCACAAAATAGGGGATCATTCACTGCACATTTGTCTGGGTCAGAGTTTAGAATGACCGAGGATAAATTTAATAAAGTCCTTGAGCTTAAGCTTGGAGGGGGTGCCTTAGATTTCATTCTTGCCGATGATGGCCATGCAGAGTAGCATGAGATTACTGGGTTTGATAGATATGAATTGGGGAAGGCACCTAGTACTCTTATCAAGGAGCCATATCTAGGCATCTTCCACCAATTCATGACTTTGACATATAGTGGCCATTGGGAGGAGTCGAAGGTGTTCAGATCATAGTTGTATTCTATTTACTGTCTGCGCCATGATATTCCTTTTAGTACATTTGCTTTGGTCTTGGACTATTTTGCATGTTCTATTACTAATAAACCTAGGCAACTGTATTTGGGCCACATATTGCTTGCATTACATGTCACTGTTTACATGAGCATTTTATAGATTTTGGTGCAATAAGTAGAGAGCCAATATGGCGAGAGGACTACGATTAATAGAGAGGAGATCGTTGAGTACAAGCCTTGGGATGAGAGTAGGGCAGTCCAGGATTGCCTTAAGGCAACGATACCTATGCTAGGGTCGAGAGAGGAGGAGCAGGTCTAGGAGGATCAGGGGTATCATGATACGGTCGAATGTAGCTAGCAGGCTCTATGCCTATAAGTAGATCTTCATGACTAGTTTATTGCAATGTAGGTGCAGCTACAAGATTTTGGAGAGCAGCTACATGGATATGGCGTGCAGTTAGAGGACTATGCCATGACCAATATGGCAAATTGGGAGCACCAGTTCGAGTGAAATACTCATATGGAGGTGTAGTAGAGAGCCCATAAGGAGGGGCAGTAGGCACAGTACGCATATGTACAAGTGTACATGGAGTAGATACGCACATTGGCCAGAAACTTTGGTAGCAGTTTCTTATTTCCTCCACATCCTCCTACATACAACTATTAGGGAGCTTTTAATTGGTGTTGATGAATAAGAGCTCCCTATCAGTTGTCTGTGGGAGGATATAGAGGAAATGAGAAAATGCTACCAAAGTTTCTGGCCTATGTGTGCACTTTCTCCTACCCTGGTGGCATACTTGGTTAGATTCTTCCCGCACCTACCATCGTGGTTGGTGTTTAGGGTGTTGGGAAACATAAGTAAAGTGTTGGGGAAGGTTGGGCTTGTGTGGGTTTTCTATTCTGGGAAGAAAATTCGAGTGTGTTATGAGTTATAACCAAATTTGGCTGTTGTCCAAATTTATAGTTCCACTTCTGACCTAGCTGGCATATGCCAGTCACCTCTAGCATACGCTAGCTTCTCCGTTTTCACTTGACTTGGCATACACCAGGACTATTGGCATGCGCCAACTATGTATAGACCGCAAAAACTTTACACTTATGATACAAACACTCAAACTAAAATATCAAACATAAGAAACAAAACATGCTAATCTAATTTTTGTGGCTTTTATGTACATTGCATCATAGAAAGCTTGAAAATCAGATGTCTCATTCTCCTGGGTCACAAATGCAACTTTGACTTTCATAATTCATATAACTCATGAATGGCGTACCATAATGAACTACCTTTCTTTGCAGTCTTTTCAGCTTTAAGCTTAATAGGGTCACCACGTAGTAACATAATACGCTCATTTTATGAGTTAGTGTTATTCTTGCTATAGTCACCTTCGTGTTCAAACTTCCCACACCTAGGACAATATTCAAATCTCTTCATCCTTCTCTTGTAGGCACTCTTTGATGTTCCTTTTGAGTGTCTCAAGAAGTTTTTATCTCGTTGCTCAATTCTTAGTGTCCTTTTCGCTTGATGAAGAATGATGAGACAAATATCTACAGGCATCTGTTTGGAAATTAAGACTCTAACTAGAAGAATATACATAGCACAAAACATCATGTTCGTTATTCTCTATAGGTAAAAGAGGACACAAAAATAAAAAAAATATATATATAAATATAATACATGCTAATTTTTAAATTCGTTAGCTTGACTCTGTTCTAATTGTTCACGCACTAGATGACACTTTAATTGATTGCACCTCTGCATCTTGATTAATATTGCCCCTTCCAATGTAGATTTTATATCTTTCGCCGTTTACTCTAAATATTCCTTAAAAGGGAATACCTTAACAATTAGGTATGGGCCGCTCCATTTAGATTTGAGCTTCCCAGGGAAGAGTCTCAGCCGCGAGTTGTAGAGAAGAACTTGCTGCTCCTCCTTGAAATCCTTCTTTATGATGTTAGCATTCGAGAGCTGAAGACTCTACAAGGAAAGGACCAAGATGAGACATGACAAGTGGCTGAATGGACAATAAAGAAGGATTTATGATGTTTGATATAAATCCTTCTTTTAGTTGGAGAATTCTTTGTTCACTGGCCTTTTTATAATCATAGTTAATGGTCTTGATGGCCCAAAATGCACGATGTTCAAGCTCTATTGGAAGATGGCAAACTTTGCCATAAATAAGCCTATAAAGCAACACCTATAGGAATGTTCTTATGAACATATAATCATAAAGAACATATAATCATATAATCATAGTCAAGCTTGATGACGTCTTAGAGGCTTATTGGATGGCATTTAGAACACCTATAGGAATGTTCTTATGAACATATAATCATAAAGAACATATAATCATATAATCATAGTCACACTTATTGGACGGCATCAAGCTTGATGACATCCAATAAGCCAACAAGATGTCATCAAGCTTGTTAGACCAATCTTTTCTCGCAGAACCAACCATCTTTTCTAAAATTTTCTTGAGCTCTCAATTTGAAAGCTCAACTTGTCTGCTTGTTTGGGGATGATACGGTGTTGCCACCTTATACATTACCCCATATCTCTTTAGCAGGATCTCAAATGGTTTGTTGCAAGAGTGTGACCCACCATCACTGATTATAGTTCTTGGCACTTCAAATCTTGAGAAGAGCTTCTTAATGAAGTGGATAACTACCTTAGTATCATTTGTTGGTGATGCCAAAGCTTCTACCTACTTAGAAATGTAGTCTACTCCCACCAAGATATACTTGTTGCCATATGATGTGGGAAAAGGTCCCATAAAATCCAATCCCCAAACGTCAAAGAGCTCCACTTCAAGAATTCTAGATAATGGCATCTCATTCCTTTTTGAAATGTTTCTTATTCTTTGGCAGTAATCACACTGAGCAATATATGTATGTGCATCCTTGAAGATGAAAGGCCAATAGAATTCATATTTAACGACTCGCGATACAGTTCTTGTCGCTCTATAATGACCTGAGTATGGAGTGTTGTGGCATTGCACTAGAATGTTTGCTACTTCCCAACTGGCAATGCACCATTGAAGGATCCCATCACTACACCTTTTAAAAAGTTATGGATCATCCCATACATACATCTAAACATCCCTTAGAAATTTTTTCCTTTGGGGATAACTCAGGTCTGTAGGAATGATTCCTCCAACTAAAAATTTGGCAAAATCATACTAGGGGGCTTCTTCTATACTAATTGTTATAAGGGTTTTATCCAAAAATTCTTCTTGGATCCTCCCATCTTTCTCCATCCCGTCACTTCTCTCTAACCTAGAGAGATGATCTACGACAATATTTTCTCTTCCTTTCTTATCATTGATGGACAAGTCAAACTCTTGGAGTAATAAAATCCAACATATCAAGCGAGGCTTGGCATCTTGCTTTGAGAATAAATACCTCAAAGTTGCATGGTCAGTATAGATTATCACTTTCGAACCAAGCAAGTATGGCCTAAATTTGTCACACGCATAAACAACCGTAAGCATCTCCTTCTCTGTGGTTGTATAATTGAGTTGAGCTCCTGCCAGCACTCTACTTGCATAGTAGATGACATGGAGCTTTCCCTCTTTCTTCTGTCCTAACACATAATCCAAAGCGAGATCACTCGCGTCACACATCAATTCAAATAGAAGTTTCTAGTCTAGTAATGAAATAACCAAAGTTGTGACTAGAGCCTTCTTTAGAGCATCTAATGCCTTAAGGCATTGTTCATCATAGTTGAAGGACACGTCCTTCACCAACAAATTTAATAGCAGCTTCATAATTAAAGAGAAGTTCTTGATGAATCTTTTATAGAATCTGGCATGACCCATAAATGCTCTAACTCCTCTAACGGTGGCTGGTGCATCCCTCTTCTCTATTGGCTCTATCTTAGCTCTATCGACTTCCATTCTAGCTCGAGAGATTTTGTGCCCAAGAATTATCCCCTTGTCTACCATAAAATGATATTTTTCCCAGTTGAGCACAAGATTCTTTTCCTCACACCTCTCCAAAACCTTGTCAAAGTTGTCCAAACAATGATCAAATGAGTTTCCAAAAATAGAGAAGTCATCCATGAAGATTTCCATAATCTTCTCATTCATCTCCCAAAAGATAGACTCCATGCAATGTTGGAACATTGCTAGGGCACAGCTTAATACAAAAGGCATTCTGCGATATGCAAAAATACCAAAAGGACATCTGAAAGATGTCTTCTCTTGATCTCTAGGATATATTGCTATTTGGTTGTACCCTGAGTACCCATCCAAAAAGCAATAATAGGAATACCCTACAATTCTCTCTAAGATTTGAACAATAAATGAAAGAGGGAAATGATCCTTTCGTGTAACATCATTTAATTTTCTATAGTCGATGCACACCCTCCATTCGGTCATAGTTCTTATTGGATTGAGTTCATCTTCCTCATTGATCACTACTATCATTCCACCTTTCTTGGGAACACAATGGATCAGGCTAACCTACTCTTTATCCAAAATCGGATAAATAATTCTGGCTTTGAGGAGTTTGATCACCTCTTTCTTCATAACCTCCTTTATGTTAGGATTCAGCATCATTTACCATTCTACTCTCGGCCTTGCTCCATCCTTCATGTGAATATAGTGCATCACAATTTTTGGGCTTATTCCTTTGATATCGGATATTTGCCAAGTAATGGCCTTAATCCGTCTGTTTACAATTGAAATCACCTTCTCTTCTTCCTCCTTGGTAAGCTTGTTTGATATAATTATCGGCAATCTCCCTCTATCTATCAAGAATGCATATCTCACATGCGAGGGAAGCTCTTTTAATTTTAAGGAAAGAGCCTTCACAATTGAAGGTGGAGTTCTATATTTCAAATTAATTTCCAATTCATCAAGTACACCTTTCTTGTCAATTTCTTCCTTGACTTCTTCCACTATCTCCTCCACTTCTTCTTCTTCTTTATCCTCAATTTTAGAGGTATTTTCCTTGCAGAAGGATACACTCACCAACAATGTTAATTTTCATGCACATCCCTTCATTAAGAGGATGTCATATGACACTAATCATTTTAAACTCAACCTGCTCCTCTCCAATTCTCAGAACCAATTTATTTTTATGCATATAAACCAATGCATGTGCTATGTTGAGGAAGGGTCTGCCATAAATCAGTGGACAGTTCTTATCCTCAGAAAAATCTAGAACCACAATGTCAACTAGGAAGATGAACTTGTCAATCTTCACCAGGACATCCTCAACTACACCATATGACTTCTTTATCATTTGGTCTACCAACTGTAGAAGCATTAAAGTTGGCTTAACTTCAACCAAACCCAGTTTCCTAAATGTTGATAAAGGCATATTAAGTTAATACTTGCACCTAAATCACATAAGCACTTTGTAAACTCAATATCACATATAAATTAGGGAATTGTAAAACTCCCAGGATCTTGTAACTTCGTTGGAAGATTCTTGGAGATAAGAGAGCTACAATCAGCTATCAGGGCAACTGTCTCTCCATCTTCCCATTTCTTCTTCTTAGTGACGAGTTCCTTTAGAAACTTAGCATAGTGTGGTACTTGGTCTAGCATCTCCAGAAAAGAGACACTGATATAAACGTTCTTCATTTTCTCCATGAAATGGAGAAATTTCTCATCCATCCCTGACTTTCTTTTTATCCTTTAAGGATAAGGTAAAATGGGGATCATCGGTGGTGGTGGTACGTACACTTCTTCCTCCTCTACAACTTCATCAAGTAAAACCTTCTCTTTCTGAACTTCTTCCTCCTTGTCTTTGTTGGGAATCACCACATCACTTTTCTTAGCCTTCTCATTGACTGATCGAGAAGCTAATTTCTTGCCATTTCTCAAGGAAATTGCATTTACGTGGCCTCTGGGGTTTGCTTTGGTAGAACTTGGGAGAGAGCCTGATACTCTTTGGGCTTTTGCCTTTGTAATTTCTCCAAGTTATTCCTCCATATTGCACATAGCAGTTGCTTGACCTTTGAGGAATTGTTCTATACTATTTTGCCTTGCTTCTTGATTAGTTAGGGCTTTCAATATTTGACTTTGGTGGGTAGATAATCCTTCACTTTCATGGATATACTTTTCCACCTTGTCAAATCTATCCTCAAGTGATCCCATTCTTTTCTCCAGATATTCACATGGTTGAAAACCAGGTGGATGTCCTTGTTGTGGAACATGTAAAGGTAGTCCTTTATTAATTACAATGGCCATACTATCATTGTCGTTTCCTCCCTTCTATGAGAAGTTAAGGTGATTCCCCCATCTAGGGTTGTATGTTAAAGAGTATGGGTTATTTCCTGTACAGTTTGCTCCTTGTCCTTGACCACTAATATAATTCACTGGCTCCTTAGGTTGGGTCGTCATGGCACATTCACTATACTTATGGCCAACATTGCCATAAGCATCGCAAGTTTGTTGCATAGTCACAATATCAACTTTGCTTAGGTTCAAGTTGTGCAACTGTTTTGCCATTAGATCTAATTGAGATTGGAAAGATGAGGAAGCATCAAGTTCAATAATTCCTCTTTTCTCGCTTCACTCCCTAACCTCCCTTACCTCTCTTATAGGTTGCCTTCTAACATTGGTCATTAACCTGTTCGTTGCTACCAACTCTTCCAAAATATGGTAGGCTTCATCCCTTTCCTTTCACAGGAAATTTCTGTTAGAGGCAGCATCAACAGTTCCCATTGTTGATGGTGCAAGGCTAAAATAAAAAGTCTTTAGCAAAGACTCTTCTGATAATCTGTGATATGGGCACTTTTGTTGCAAATCCTTAAATCTCTCCTATGTTTCACTCAAAGACTCACCTTCAAATTGTTCAAAGTTGTTAATATCCTTAACAAGTCCTTTTGTCTTTGAGGATGGGAAATACTTATCCAGACTAGCATCTGCCAATTCTTCCCAAGTGTTGATTGGAGTTCCCTTTAATTGTTTGAACCAAAGCTTAGCCTTGTCTTTTAAAGTAAATAGAAACATCCTAATCTTAACAATGTCATCAGAAGCTCCAGCGTACTTAAAGTTCTTGGCTATTTCCATGAAGTTTGAAATATGGTCATTGTCATCTTCATTAGGTAGTCCATAAAATTGTGAGGAAGCTTGACACATATGAATTATAGTTGGCTTAATTTTGAAGTGATTATCTTTGACAGCTAGCCTTTGTATTCTAGTCAGTGCTCTCTCTAATCTTGGTCTTCCATGATCCATTAAAGATATCCTAGGAGCATGTGCTCCTTAACCTTCTTGCGGTTCATCCATTCTTTATTTCTCTTGTCTCTCTCTTTGCAATGACCTTTCTAACCGTGTAATGTCTACTTCAAATTCTGAAGGAGAATTGTTTTTAGAATGGGTTACGGGCATGCAAGTAACTTATCTTGCTTGTCAAGTTATCTTTGAACTATTGGCACAAGTAAACAAAAAATAAAATTTCTTAATCCAAGTTCGTTCACCAAATTGAGCATATATAACTTAATCCCTGACAACAACACTAATTGATCACTGCCATGAGGGTGCTGCTCCAGTCTAGTCAGGATGGCATGAGCCAGGTTTGGTTAGCGTGTGCCAAGTCTCTCATTATGGTTAGTTGGCGTGCACCTGTTGCTAATGGCATGCACCAACTGTCTCAATTGGTTAGCTCTAGTGCATGCCTCATGTTGTTGGCATGCACCAAGTGTATATTTAAGTAGCACTAGCATACGCCTGATGTGGTTGGCGTGCACCAAGTGTTTGACAGAAGCAATATAGAGTAAGTCAAGATTGTCGCCCCATAAGGACTAAGTTTATAGGCTGGTTCTTTAGTTTACTTACTAGTCTAGGATCAGATTATGAAGTTTGGTCGATTACACACACAATCTAAAGTCTAAACAAACTAAAGGTTTATCTAGTTAACTAACAAACTTGTTTAAATAACTTAGAACACTAAAATGAGTAAGACACCTTAAAAACTAACATAACCAAAAGATTCATGGGGTATTTTATGTATGTGATATGGTTCGAGTATTTCTAAAGAAACCAATCTACACTTTTACACTAGATAAGTCTAAATCGATCCTTAACTAAACTTAGAATGGCTAGATATGTGCTTTGGCCCCCACCAACCATCTAATCTAGCTAAGAACCAACTATTAGCATAACTCAGTGGACAAAAGGCAACCAAGGAATATTTCTTTTCTAACAAAGCAACCCATCATCAAGCTAACCTCTCCATCAAACCTATCTCCTTTCGGTCTCAAGATTTAATTAAGTACAAAGGCTTGGTGATCAAGCAAGTCAAAGCATGGCATTAAGCACATTAATAAGAACATATTCCTAAGCATTTTCATCGCTCAAAACCATGGCTACATGTATGGTTTCAAACTACCAAACTCACAAATAACTACTCACACATGCTTAATATGAATAACATACTTATTAAAGAACTAAAGGAAATAGTAAAGGGGAAGAAAGCTTATCAAAGTTCTTCAAGCTTTCCTTCCTTTCCATTCACGTACAAGGCAAAGAGAAATATCTAACTTAGTCTAATGTTTCTAGTTTTTCGCACAAAAGGGGAGTCTTTTTTTACTTAGCCCAATATGTCAATACATATATTCAAGCTAAATTACTAAAGATTAGGTTTTTACAAAATATCCTAACAAAATATCTAAGCAAAGTATCCTAAAAGTCTGCCATTTCTATTTCCTTCATTATCACAAGCATTAAATGGCATAATCCTTTATCCCCAATTTGTCCAACCATCAACTCAGCCACTTGCAAATTCTGTCAGTCTTATCCCTGCCTGGCATATGCCAGGTACCATTGGCGTATGCCAGGTCTTCACATTCTAGCTCCGATGATGTGTGCCTAGTCATTCGTGTGAATGATCTTTCACGTGCTTAGTCTTTGGCATGCTCTAGGTCCTTTGGCATGTGCTAGCTACCCTTGCTTTGCACTCCTTGCCTTCGTGAACTTCCTCTTGCCCATGCTTTTGTGCGCTTGGTTGATCATCCTCCACTTCTCTTCAAATTAGCTCCTAAAAATAAGAAAATACAATGAAAAATGATAAACTTGACTAAAACACATAATGAACAAAACTAACACAATGATAACTTAAATTCAACTAAAACAACTGAGAACACTAGGAAACACAACCGAAATAAACATAAATATTGAGTGTTTTACACAATCATCAAGACTAGACTAGAGAGTTGATGAGTACACCTTGAGAGTATTTGAGTCGAAGGAAGAGACACCAGTCTCTATATTTTTCATGAGATACATACTAGAGTTTGTTGATCGAGGTATCCTACTAGTACTTATCTTAGTCTAGGTTTTATGGAAGTTAGTGAAAGGACGGGAGCATTTCTTTAACATTGAGCCTAGAGCATTTAGAGCCAAAATCCCTTATGTATCCATTGTTTTACCCGTTGAGCTTAGCCATTCTTTGAAAATATTATAAGCCAATTATAAGCCTTATATCAACTATCTTCCCTACCTTTAGTCATCCGATTCGAGGACACTTAGGTTTGCATATGTTAGGGATGATCTATATTGGGTATAGTTGGTAGCTTAGACTTGATTTGGGTTATATTGTTGGGATTTTTGAGTTATATGGCCATTTTAGAAGCCGAGTTTTTGCCTAGAATATTCAGTTTGTACTGTTTATTTGGTGTTTGTGAATAAGTGAAGTAAAAAAAGAAAAGAAATATTAAAAAAAAGAGAAAGAAAAGAAAAAGAAGTGAAAAAAGTGAAGTTGAATAAAGAATGGTTTCTAGGCAAAACTTGTACTTCTCGATCTTAGTTCAATGGTTTATTTGGGGAGTGTGCTGAATTTATCTTTTGTAAGGACATTTAGATTAGACAAGTGATTAGTTGCATTTGTGATATGTCCTCAGATTGGGTGGTTTAGCTACCATCCAAATATTTTACTTCACCTTGACCTTAAGCCCTATTATAACTCGATGAAAAGACCCCCCAATCATTAGCAACCATTACAACTTTTAGATAACGCTGAGTAGGACGTAGGATGCTTTGAGACACATTGACCTATATGTGAGTGATAGGAAGTTGGCCCTACATATCATATGAGTGGAACACTTTTCTATCCTTGAGAGGTCAACATTCTAGTGTCTTTTATATAAAGTTAACACTTGTTTAAACAATAGAGTGTTTAGGAGTCTACTAGTTCGTAGTGCTTTGTGTTTTGAACTAATGAACTAACTTAGTTTATGATTTTATTGTGATGTGTGACGTTTTCATGGTTCGCATGCGATTCTACTAATGCCTGTATTAAAGGTTGACTGGTTCGCTTTTCTAGGTGAACGTTCTATCTTAATTCTGTTTGATAATGGATGACTGGTCATTTCTCAGATATTCCTGGCATGTGCCAAAAATGGATGGCTTGCACCAACTTTTACCAAAATCGACCTCTAGTACATGCCAAACACACCTAGCGTGAGCTTTTTCTTTCTAAAGAACAAACCTGGTGCACGCCAATTATGGCTGGCATGCGCCAAGCTGACAATAGCAGAGTTATAGCGAATTTGCAATAAGAGTAAGTAAGGTTGTCGATCCATAGAGAATGAGGTTTTAGGCCTACTCTAGGGTTTACTTAACTAGGATCAGATTATAAAGTTTGAAGTTGAACTCAAGTGATCTAAGGTCTTAAACAATAAGTATCAAGAGCATAAGAACAAGAACTTAGATAGTTTATAATACAAAACAGATTATCAACAACTAAAGAACTAAAAATGAGCTAAGTACCTTAAACCAGCAACATAACCATAAGATAAAGTGGGGTCTGAGTGTATGTGATGTGGTTCGAGTGAATCAAAGGCAACCTCAACCATACTTTTATGCAAGATGAGTCTAAATTATTACTTAACCAAGCTTAGAAGGTTAGATATGTTCTTTTGACCCTACCAACCACCTAAGCTGCCTTAGTCACTTCTTTAATTTTGTTTGACCAATACTCAGCTTTATTTTACTTCTATCCGTCTTGTCTGGTATGCACCATGTGCACCTGGCGTGCACCTGGCATGCGCCAGCCTTCGCGATTTTGCTTCTCCGAGTGAAAATGGTCATCTGAGTGATCTGTCATTCAGATAATGGCTACCTAGCACACGCCATGTATGCTAGCATACGCTAAAAGACCGTGCAATTTGTTCCGATGAATCTTCTGTAAAATCTGGCATGACCCAGAAATGCTCTAACTCCTTTAACTGTGGTTGGTGCATCCATTTTTTCTATCGCCTCTATTTTAGCTCTATTTACTTCCATGCCAGCTCTAGAAATCTTATGCCCTATGACTATTCCTTCATCTACCATAAAATGACACTTTTCCCAATTGAGAACAAGGTCCTTTTCCTCACATCTCTTCAGTACTTTATCCAGGTTGTCAAGACAATGATCAAATGTGTCTCCAAAAATAGAGAAGTCATCCATGAAGATTTCCATAATCTTCTCGTTCATCTCCCAAAAGATAGACTTCATGAAACGTTGAAACGTTGCTGAGGCACAACATAATCCAAAAGGCATTCTACGATATGCAAAAATACTGAAGGGACAGGTGAAAGACGTCTTCTCTTGATCTCTGGGGTATATTGCAATTTAGTTGTACCCTGAGTACCCGTCCAAAAAGCAATAATAAGAATACCCCACTATCCTTTCTAACATTTGATCTATAAATGGAAATGGAAAGTGATCTTTACATATAGTGTCATTTAATTTTCAATAATCAACGCACACTCTCTAGTCGATTACAGTTCTTGTTAGAATGAGTTCCCCTTCTTTGTTGATCATAACTATCATTCCCCGTTTCTTGGGAACACAATTTATAGGGCTTACCCACTCGCTATCCGAGATTGGATAAATGATTCCGACTTCAAGGAGTTTAATCACTTCCATCTTAACAACCTCCTTCATGTTAGGATTTAGTCTCTTTTGTTGGTCTACTCTAAGCCTCGCTCCATCCTCCATGTGAATATGGTGCATCATAATTTATGGGCTAATCCCCTTGATATCGTATATTTACCACGCAATGGCTTTAATCCGTTTGCTAACAATTGTGAGCACTTTCTCTTCTTCTTCCTTAGTGAGCTTATTTGATATAATTATCAGTAATCTCCTCCCTCCATCTATCAAGAAAGCATATCTCAGATGCGAGGGTAGCTCTTTTAGTTTTAAGGAATGAGCTTTTACCATAGATGGTGGAGTTCGATATTTCAAATAAATTTTGAGCTCCTTAAGTAGACCATTCTTATCAATCCTCTCCTTGAATTCTTCCATAAAATCTTCTGCGACTCTCTCTAGATCTTTATCCTCAATCATAGAGATGTTCTCCTTGCAGAACTCGAGGATACACTCATCTACAACATCAATCTTCATGCACATTCCTTCATCAAGAGGATAGCGCATAACACTTGTCATGTTAAACTCAACCTTCTCGTCTCCAATTGTGAGTACAAATTTTCCATTATGTACATCCACCAATGCATGTGCTGTGTTGAGGAATGGTCTACCATTTTAAATTAGTGGATAGCTTTTATCCTCCGAGAAATCTAGAACCACAAAGTCAACTAGAAAGATAAACTTGTCAATCTTAACCAGGACATCCTCAACCACACCGAATGGTTTCTTAATCATTTGGTCAGCTAACTGGAGAAGTATAGAAGTTGGCTTAACTTTGCACAAACCTAGTTTTTGAAATGTAGATAAAGGCATCAAGTTGATACTTGCGCCCAAATCACACAAACATTTAGGAAACTCGGTTTTACCTATGAAATAGGGAATTATAAAACTCCCTAGATCTTTTAGCTTCATCAAAAGATTCTTTGAGATTAGAGAGCTACAATTAGCCGTAAGGGTAATTATCTCTCCGTCCTCCTATTTTCTCTTCTTGGTGACGAGTTTCTTTAGAAATTTGGCATAGTGTGGGACTTGATCTAACATTTCTAAGAATGAGACACTAAGCTAAATTTTCTTCATTTTCTCCATGAATTGGAGAAATTTTTTATCCATCCCAGACTTTCTTTTTACCCTCTGAGGATAAGGAAGAATGGGTACCATCGGTGGTAGTGGTACATAAACTTTTTCCTCCTCTGCAAATTCTTCTTGCGGATCCTTATCCTTCAAAATTTCTTCCTCCTTATCTTTTTCTGGACTCACAACATCACTTTCCTTAGCCTTCTCTTTGACTTTTTGAGAAGCTAATTCCTTGCCACTTCTTAAGGAGATCGCATTAACTTGGCCACAAGGGTTTGTCTCAGTAGAACTTGGGAGAGAGCCAGATGCTCTTTGTATATTTTTCTTTGCAATTTTCCCAAGTTGTACTTCCATGTTATGCAATCGCTTGTCCTTTAAGAAACTATTCCAAATTATTCTACCTAGCTTCCTGGGCCGCTAATGCCTTTAAGATTTGACTTTGGTTGTTGGATAATTCTCTAGTTTGTTGAATGAACTTCTCAACCTTGTCAAATCACTCCTCAAGGGCTATCATTCTTTCTCCTGAAAACCCACGTGGTTGCAAACCATTGTTGCGAGACACGTAGTGGCATTCCTTTATCAGGAACGATTGCCATACTGTCTTTGTTGTTCCTATCTTTCCATGAAAAGTTAGGGTGGTTTCTCCAACTAGGATTGTAAGTTGAGGAATAAGGGTTGTTTCCTATTCAGTTTCCTCCTTTTCCTTGACCACTAACAAAGTTGACATATTCTAAAGGTTGGTTAATCATCGCACATTGACTAATTTCGTGGCCAGAGTTGCCACAGGCTTCGCAATGCTATTGTAAAGCAACAACATCAACCTTGTTTAGGGTCAAATCATGCAACTGCTTTGTCATCAAGTCAAGTTGCACTTGAAAAGACGAGGAAGCATCTAAGTCTATCATTCCTCTTCTCTCACTTTGCTCAGTTACCTCCCTTAACTCTCTAATGAGTTATCTTTTTCTCTCATTTGTGATTATCTTGTTGGTTGCTGCCTGCTCTTCCAGAATATGGTGGGCTTCATCTATTTCCTTTCTTAGGAAATTTCCAATTGGAAGCTGAGTCAACAGTTCCCATTGTTGATGGCGAAAGGCTAAAATAAAATGTCTTAAGAAGAGACTCCTCAGATAATCCATGGTGTGGGCATTTACGTTGCAACTCTTTAAATCTCTCCCAAGTTTCACTCAAAGACTCTCCTTCATATTGTTCAAAATTTGTAATCTCCTTAACGAGTTTGTTAGTCTTTGAGTAGGGAAAATATTTGTCTAAGAAAGCATTTGCCAATTGCTCCCTCATAGTTATTGGAGTACCCTTAAGTTGCTTATACCAAAGTTTAGCCTTATCTCTTAACGTATATGAAAACATTCTAATCTTAACGGCATCATCCGATGCTCCAGGATACTTAAAATTATCACCTAATTCCATGAAGTTTCCCAGGTGTTCATTGGGAACTTCGTTAGGCAAACCATAGAACTGACCCAAAACTTGAAGCATATGAATCACACCGGCTTAATTTCAAAGTGGTTAGCTTCTACAGTTGGCCGTTGGATTCTAGTTATCGCTCCTTCGTAAGTTGGTCTTCCATGGTCCATCAGAGAAGGTCGAAGACCAGATGCTCTACCCCCTTGGCCTTCCCATCTTTGATCCATTCTTTCTTTCTCATGTCTCTCTCTACGCAATGACCTTTCTAATCGTGCTATGTCCACTTCAGTTCCCAACTGAGGCTCAGAGGTGGAACGGGTTAAGGGCATTCACGTAACTTGTTAAGCAAGACAAGTCACTTGGTGAAAAAGAAAAATAAAAAATAAAAATAAAAATATATTATAATACTAATAATATACTAATCTTAATCCGAGTTCATAAACCGAATTGAGAGTCTAAATCTCATTCCCCGGCAATGGTGCCAATTGACATTTTCGTGGTTCGCGTGCAATTCTGCTAATGCCTTTATTGAAGGTTGACTGGTTTGCTTTTCTAGGTGAACATTCTATCGTAACTCTGCTTGATAATGGATGACTGGTCGTTTCTCAGATATTTCTGGCGTGTGCCAAAAATGGGTGGCGTGCACCAACTTTTACAAAAATTGACCTCTGGCACACGCCAAACACACCTGGCGTGAGCTTTTTCTTTCTAAAGAACAAACCTGGCGCGCGCCAATTATGGCTGGCGTGCGCCAAGTTGACAATAGCAGAGTTGCAGCGAATTTGCAATAAGAGTAAGTAGGATTGTCGATCCACAGAGAATGAGGTTTTAGGCCTACTCTAGGGTTTACTTACTTAACTAGGATCAGATTATGAAGTTTGTAGTTGAACTCAAGTGATCTAAAGTCTTAAACAATAAGTATCAAGAGCATAAGAACAAGAACTTAGATAGTTCATAATACAAAACAGATTATCAATAACTAAAGAACTAAAAATGAGCTAAGTACCTTAAACCAGCAACATAACCATAAGATAAAGAGGGGTCTGAGTGTATGTGATGTGGTTCGAGTGAATCAAAGGCAACCTCAACCACACTTTCATGCAAGATGAGTCTAAATTGTTTCTTAACTAAGCTTAGAAGGTTAGATATGTTCTTTCGACCCTACCAACCAACTAAACTAAATTAAATACCAACTATAAGCTCCACTCCAAGAATAACTAGTAGGTTACCAAGGAGATTTCTCTCCTAGCAAGAGTACTAATCATCAAATCAACCTATCCATCAATTCTATCTCCTTTCGATCTCAAGTTTTGACTAGCTACTAAGGCTTGGTGATCAAGCAAGTCTAAGCAATAAGATCAAGCACGTCGATAAGAACACAAACATGAACATACACAACTCTCATCAGTGGCTACATCAAAGGCATTAAGGCACAAAACTCAAATAACTACTCACACATATTTATATAAACACAAAGCATGAACATAGATAAAGAGTAAAAAGGAAGGAGACTTATCAAGCCTCCAAGCTCCCCCTCTTCAAGTCCACGTTCTTCTACTAAAAACCAATATTTACATATGTTTTGGTGATCCACTCTCACTTTGGTTCACACTTGTGAAACCCAAAGAGCCAAACAAATGAACCACACTTTGTTTTTTAGACCAAAGTTAGCTAATATACTATCTAACTTAAGGAATAGTAAACTAAATATCTAATCTAACTTATCTAACAAATTGTCTAACCTAAAAATATCTCTAAAGTGCCTGCCAACATTGTTCCCTTGCCTTCACAAAGCCTAAGCTGCCTTAGTCACTTCTTTAATATCTCTAAGCTTTATTTTACTTCTATCCATCTAGTCTAGCATGTGCCATGTACACCTGGCGTGCACCAGCCTTCGCGATTTTGCTTCTCTGACTGAAAATGGTTGTCTGAGTGATCTGTCGTTCGGATAATGGTTACCTGGCGCGTGCCATGTATACTGATGTGCGCCAGAAGACCGTGCAATTTGTTCCTTGGCTTTGTGACTTCCCTCTCGTCCTTGGCTTCGCGTGTGTACTCGATCATCCTCCACTTCTCCTCGAATATGCTCCTAAAAATAAACAAACTTAATGAAAAATGATAAACTCAATATAAACATACAATAAACGAAAACTATCACTAAGACAACTAAAACATAACTAAATCAACCTAAAATACTAAGAACGATATACAAAAAGGGTACAAATAATGAGTGTTTTTGACACTCATCAATGTGAGCTGATATTTTTAAGGGAAATTAAGTGTTGAGTCAGTCATGCCAAGTCTTAACCTTGTTATGTGTTTGTTTGTTCTTATTTGATTTTTGTCAAGTTTGTTTTCCGCATATTGAGTTTTGCTTAGGGACAAGTAATGATTCAAGTGTGGGATTATGATGAGTATGTAAAACACTCAATATTTGTGTTTATTTTAGTTGTGTTTCCTAGTGTTTTTAGTTGTTTTAATTGAATTTATGTTGTCATTGTGTTAGTTTCATTCATTATGTGTTTTAGTCGAGTTTATCATTTCTCATTGTGTTTTCTTATTTTTAGGAGCTAATTTGAGGAGAAGTAGAGGATGATCGAGCAAGTGCATGAAAGCATGGGTGAGAGGAAGGTCACAGAGGCAAAAAGTGCAAAGCAAGGGTAGCTGGCACATGCCAAAGGACTTGGCGCATGCCAAAGACCAAGCACACGAAAGATCAGGCACGCGAACGACCAGGCACATGCCATCGGAGCTAGAATGTGAAGACCTAGCATATACTAATGGTACCTGGCATACGCCAGGCAAGGATAAGACTGACAAAATTTGCAAGTGGCTGAGTTGATGGTTGGACAAATGGAGGATAAAGCATTCGGCCATTTAATGCTTGTGATGATGAAGGAAACAAAAAATGGTAGACTTTTAGGATATTTTGTTAGGATATTTTGTTAGGATATTTTGTTAAACATAATCTTTAGTATTTTAGCTTTAGTATATGTACTAGTATATTGGGCTAAGTGTAGACTCTCTTCTTTTTTGGTGAAAAACCAGAAACATTAGACTAAGTTAGATATTTCTCTCTGCCTTGTACGTGAGTGGAAATGAAGGAAAGCTTGAAGAACTTTGATAAGCTTTCTTCCCTTTTACTCTTTTCTTTAGTTCTTTAATAAGTATGTTGTTCATATTAAGCATGTGTGAGTAGTTATTTGTGAGTTTGGTACTTTGAAACCATACATGTAGCCATGGTTTTAAGCGGTGAAAATGCTTAGGAATATGTTCTTATTAATATGCTTAATACCATGCTTTGACTTGCTTGATCACCAAGTATTGTACTTAATTAAATCTTGAGACTGAAAGGAGATAGATTTGATGGAGTGGTTAGTTTGATGATGGGTTGCTTTGTTAGAAGATAAATCTTCCTTGGTTGCCTTTTGTCCACTGAGTTATACTAATAGTTGGTGCTTAGCTAGATTAGATGGTTGGTGGGGGCGAAAGCACATATCTAGCTATTCTAAGCTTAGCTAAGGATCGATTTAGACTTATCTAGCACGAAAGTGTGGATTTGTTGCCTTAGAAATACTCGGACCATATCACGTACATAATATACCCCCTGAATCTTTTGGTTATGTTACTAGTTTAGGTACCTTACTTATTTTAGTATTGTAAGTTGTTATATTATCTTGCTAGTAAACTTGTGAAAACCTTAAGCTTGATTAGAGTCTTTTTAGATTTTAGATCGCGTGTGTAAACAACCAAACTTCATAATCTGATCCTAAACTAGTTAGTAAATAAAAAGCTACAGCCTATAAACTCAGTCCTTGTGGGACGACAATCCCGACTTACTATGTATTACTTCTGCCAAATATGTGGTGCACGCCAACCACACCTGGTATACGCCAGAGCTGCCCAATAGAGACATTTGGTGCACGCCATCAGAAACTAGCACATGCCAACTCACCCATAACGAGAGACATGGCGTACACCATCCTGACCAGACTACAACATAACACAAATTGGCGTACGATAAACAAGAATGACGTACGCTGGGGGGTTACAGAATTTGAATCAAGTTTTTGGCACCATTGCCGGGGACAGATTTTATCAATCTGTCTTTAATATTGGATTCAATATTCTTGATTTTGAGACTAAGTATTATTTTTCTTTTTCTGTTCATCACTACACTTGATCTCCTTTGTTGAGTTTTGCAGTATAGTGAAAATTTTAGGAGATGAACGACATGAGGAGACATATCCACCCTAAACTGACCGACCTTAGGTCCAATATTGCATATCTAGCTGTCGAAGCCATAACCACAAACAATTACGAGTGAGGAGAGAGATCAAAAAGGAAGAAGGTTGCCAGTGTACAAGACAATGATCAGATTATAGCCCTCCAAGCACAAATAGCAGTTCTTACACAGGAAATCCAGTTTGCATTCGCCCCATAGCCTACACCACCCTCTCAGATTTGTGACATCTACACTAGCCCACATGGTCAGCAGGTACCTCAATAATATGGACCAATACTGGGAGGTGGTAATGCTTAAGATTTTCAGCCACAACAGCATTCTCAGCCATATCAACAAAAGTGGCAACATCAAGTGCTATCCCATCAAGATCGTCAAAGTGAAGATGAGTTGCAAAAGTAAGTGTTAAGCCATGAAGCCAAACTTAGAAACTTGGAGGTAAAAATTAGCTAGTTAGCAGCACAACTGAATGCAAGATAGCTAGGCATACTTCCGAGCAACACTGAAGCCCCTCCCACTAGACAGGAGCACTGCAAGGCCATCATGACTTGGAGTGGGCTAGATTTGGGAAAGAATGTAGCAAGTCCAGCGATGAAAACTCTAGCAAAGCAGGTGAATGAGGAGGACAAAGAGCTCAAGGTAACTCAAACATCGATGGGAAAGACAAACATTGATGTGAAAAAAGAGGAGCTGCAGTTCAAAGTCTATAATGATGAGGTTGATTTCAATGTATTCGAAGTAGCTAAGTACCCTACAACGGAAGATGACTGTTACCAAATTAATGTCATTGATGAGTTGGTAATCGAGCACATTGACGAGGCTATTCCTAGAGATAAGCATAAAGCGATATAAGAAATTCAAGAAGGGGTGAATAAGCAAGAGATTAAGGAACAAGTATCATGGGTGCGAGCAACCAAACCATCAAAACCAAATGATCCACCATGGCCCAAGTTGAAACCATGCAACATCCCGCCACCAGACTTAGAGTGTAAACCATAACCAGGTCACTTGAGGGTTGTAGTCAAAGTGAATGGTGAGCGTATAACAGTATATTGAGACCCTCATATTGACCTACAAGGGTCATGGGTAGAACTTAATGACCCAGGACCTCAGTAATTGGTTGAGGCCCCGTCAAGCTAACAATGTTAACTTAGAACTAAATTATCCTCTCTTTTTCCTACACTTTTTAATAATATGTATAGCATCACTCGTCCGAGTTTCCCTAAGTTTGTGGGTATTTAGGGGAATATATATAGTGTCACCCTCAAAAAAGATGTATTTTAGTTTCATTTTTTATAGGTTAGACAGGTTGAGAGGAGTCATGCTGCAAAGTTTAGATGCGAACAACACTAAAAAGTGCAGAACTAGCAACTACTAGAAGCTCAAAACACCAACACTTCCACTTGCCTTTCAGCCTAATCCGTCTCGGACGAAAGAAATCCTCCTCCTTCGCAACCTTGATTAGGCTATCCCTTTCTTTTCTCGTTTATCTGTCTTTTGTGTTTGTTTTTTTTATGTTAATTATAGGTAGTATGCCTCCATACATTGAGGACAATGTGTTTAATAAGTGTGGGTGTGTACTTGGTATGTTTTTGCTTTTAATCACAATGTGCATGCAATCAAGTTTTTTTTTGGGTTTGACATGTATTTTTGAATAAAGTGGTTGAGTCTGTTGATGAAGTACTCCTTAATTTTTGAACTTTTGTTAAAAGCTAGACCCCATGTTATGCTAGGAATCAAACTTGAGTAGAATGAGTGGGGATATATAGCAGCCTAACCCTCAGTCATTTAGGTTAGTCATTGCATCTGGTAGGCTAGACTAGAGAATTTGACGAGTGACCTTGTGAGGATTTTGAGCCGAAGGAGAGAACAACCATTTTCATTCATTCATGAAGTGCCTATACAATTCAGGCAATGAGTGTGTTAGATGATTACTTAGCATAATTTGTCAGGGCAGAGTGTGTCGAGGGCCATTTTTGCTGCAAACCTAGAGCCTTAGAGCCAAAATCCTTATGCATACCCCTTGTTTAACCCATTGAGCTTGAGCCTATTTATTGAAATACTATATATAAGCCACTATACAACCCATGTTTAACCAACTTTCCACCTTTGACTATCCATCCGAGGAAGCATTAGGATCATATTTTTTTGGGAAAGTTATAAGGGTCATATGGTAGCATAGCTTGGGCGGGACAATCAAGTGGGGATAATGGGTAGATGAAGACCAGCAAAAACATAAAGACCTAGCTTGTTATGTTCGCAAAAGAGAAAGAAAGAAACCTTGTGCTAGAAAAAGAAAAGGAAGAAGAAAAGAAGAAAATGGAAAAAGAATGAAAAGAAAAATGGAAGTGGAAAGTTGGAAAGGCAAAAATGAAAAATCAAGGAAAGTGGAAAGAAAAAATGATTGTGAAAGAAAAAGCACAAAGAATAATGGAGCAAGTCAGGAACAATTGGTCTTGAGGATATGGGGTATATTGGGATGAGTGTTTAGACATAAGATGAGATGCATAGAATAGCCGAGAGTTAGAACAATTCTTGTATAGCTCCTCGGATTGAGTGGTTTAGCCACTATCCATATTTATATATCCTCACCTTTACCCTCAGCCCTATTACAACCCAAGAAAAGTCCCTCTGATGATGCATTTTGTTTTGGCTTGAGTGTGTTTATGTATGATGTCTAGCATTCTTAGACCCCGGTCGTATATGCAAGTGATATGGTAGTTGACTACTATAATATAAGAGCTTAAAATTGATCCAACCTTACGAGTGGTCAATCCTCTAGTTAAGAATACTTGGTGCGAAAGCTAGACTAAACGATTGAGGATAGGATGTCTATATGATTCTTATTCGTTATACTTGGGTGCATGATCTACGTGATCGTGGGATCATCTTGTAACAAGAATTTGAACTTTGAGGGTGCTATTTATTTGGTACTTCAGATGCACTTTGCTTGAGGACAAGCAAAGAAGTAAGTATGGGGGTGTGATATGTGCGTAAACATACACACAATTTGTTATGTTTAGCATAGTGTCTAATCGTGTTTTGGTCAGTTAGGTTATGTTTTGTTGAATGTTTAGGTTATTACGTGTGTTTAGTCAAGAAACAAATGTCTATTGAGTTTTGTGTGTTTTGTAGGGAATGGCGAGCGGGATGAGAATCGGTGAAAATGCGAGAAGAGTTAAAAGAAGAATGGTTTAGGCTCAATCCATTGACTTTTGTTAGAAAATGCATAACTTTCACATACAAACTCTAAATTGATTGATTCTAAGATAAAAAGATCCGCGACACCTTGATCTACAACTTTCAAGTTTTGAGTTTTGCGATTTGTGAAAGATGGACCCAACGTACGCTGGAAAAACCCAGCGTACGCTGGGGGTTACAGAATTCGAGCCATGGATATAAATCCTGCATGGGGTGTTGAAGGCTTTAATCCTTTCATTCCGGGAGGAATAGCCTCGCATCAAATTGCAGCAGGGACATTGGGCATATTAGCAGGTTTATTCCATCTTAGTGTCTGTCCGCCCCAACATCTCTGCAAAAGATTGTGTATAGGAAATATTGAAACCGTCCTTTCCAATAGTCTCGCTGCTATTTTTTTTGCAACTTTTGTAGTTGTTGGAACTATGTGGTATGGTTCAGCAACTACCCCAATTGAATTATTTGGTCCAACTCGTTATCAATGGGATCAGGGGTACTTTCAACAAGAAATTTATAAAAGAGTTAGTGATGGTCTAGCCAAAAATCAAAGTTTATCCGAAGCTTGGTTTAAAATTCCTAAAAAATTAGCCTTTTATGATTATATTAGCAATAATATGGAAAAAGGTGGATTGTTTAGAGCAGGCTCAATGGACAACGTAGATGGAATAGTTGTTGGGTGGTTAGGCCATCCTATCTTTAGAGATAAAGAAGGGGATACACTTTTTGTACGACGTATGCCTACTTTTTTGAAACATTTCCTGTTGTTTTAGTAGACGAAGACGACATTGTTAGAGTTGATGTTCCTTTTCGAAAGGCAGAATCAAAATATAGTGTTAAACAAGTCGACGTAACCATCGAGTTCTATGGTGGTGAACTAAATGGGGTTAGTTATAGTGATCCTACTATTGTGAAAAAATATGCTAGACACGCTCAATTGGGTGAAATTTTTGAATTAGATCATGCTACTTTGAAATCCGGTGGTGTTTTTCATAGTAGCCTAAGGGGGTGGTTTACTTTTGGCCATGCCTCCTTTGCACTGCTTTTCTTTTTTGGACATATTTGGCATGGTGCTCGAACTCTGTTCATAGATGTTTTTGCTGGTATTGATCCAGATTTAGATGCTCAAGTAAAATTTGGAGCATTCCAAAAACAAGGAGATCCAACTACACGAAGACAAGTAGTATGATCCAAGAGTGCTCTCTCTTCGTCTCTCTTTTTTTTTGTGATTTTACAGAGAGTACAGTACCACATTTTTCTCACTATCTTTATTGTCAATCTTGGCTTTTTTCGCATTGGCAGGGGGATGGTCGAAAATAAACAAATAAATAAATAGGTATGGAAGCTATAATTCTAAACTACCATTGAATCTATGGAAGCATTGGTTTATATATTCCTGTTAGTCTCGACTCTAGTAATCATTTTTTTGCTATCTTTTTTCGAGAACCTCCCCAAGTTCCAACTAAAAAAATGAAATGCATTTTGATTTTATTAGATGAATTTGATTTTTTAGATAAAGTAATGAGCCTCCCTATATTGGGAGGCTCATCACTTCATCTAGTCCCTGTGTTCCTTGAAAGGATCTCTTAGTTTTTGAGAGGGTTGCCCAAAAGCAGTATATAAGGCATACCCCATAAGCTTACAAGTAAACCTGATATAAAGATGGCGATTAGGGTTGCTGTTTTCATTATTATTTTTAAGGGAGGACAAAGGATCTAGGATAAGATCATTTATTTACACTCAAATTAAATAGAAACTGACATACAAAGTCAACAAAGTTCAATTAACACAAAATAGGAGTTATGGCTACACAAAGTGTTGAGGGTAGTTCGAGATCGGGTCCAAGACAAACTGTTGTAAGGGAGTTAATAAAACAATTGAATTTGAAATATGGTAAAGTAGCTCCGGGATGGGGAACTACTCCTTTGATGGGTGTCCCAATGGCTCTTTTTGTGGTATTCCTATCTATTATTTTAGAGATATATAATTCTTCTGTTTTACTAGATGGGATTGCAATGAATTAGATTTACAAGGACCAGTAAGCCCCAATTTTTTACTACAATATGAATAATTTTGGTCTTTAATTTTTTATATACTTATATTTTCTTTTTCTATTTGATTTTGGGACTTCGATTGTGGAATTTCTTTCTGCATTTATGGAATATGAGTGTATGGCTTGTTATAATGAATCATATTGATAATACAGAGAAGGGGTTTGTCATCTTGCTTTGCTAGAGATGGTTTTTTATCTCATCGGATATTTAGTATAATATCTGAAACACGTAATATAGGAAATAGATTAGGAAGTTTTACAACTATGATTTATACTTAATATTCAGATCTTATAACCAAACTTGAAAAAAAAGGTTTAGTTTAAAGAGAAGAAAGAGTTAGAGGGGGAAAGTGGAAAGGTTTTATTTATTTCAAACTCCTTGGCTATCTTTCCTTTTTTTAGCAAAAGGCACACTTTTTTTGCTTTTGCATCATTCTATTTATTTTGATTGATTTATTGAATCAGTGATCATACAACGATTCTTACTCAGAGAATCTTTGCACTTAACTTAAACTTAGGTTAAAGATTTTAGTGAATCATCGTGGGTCTAGTGTGAATCTAAGGTTTTAATCGATTTCTAGGATCTTAACAAGAAAATTCCTATCAATCACGAATCAAAAAATGAGAATAAAAATGTCTAAACAGAAAATTCAAGAGGCCTCTCAACACCAAGAAATGAATGAGTCGACTTGATATTTTGGCATTCTAACCACAAAGAAGAGTCTTAAGGTTTTTATTTTTAACTTGAGTTAGTCATCTTTAGAGAAGATTATTGCATTTTAGAACTCTATATCTATAGGATTAAGAATACAAAATTTCTATTCCATATATCTATCTCTTTTAACTATTATTTGAGTGGTTCTGTTTGAGCTGTACGAGATGAAATTCTCCTATATGGTTCTCGGAGGGGGGTCTCCCGAGTTTTCCCTATCTCAAAAAAAGTCTATGATTGGTTCGAAGAATTCTCTTTTATTGTTTAGGAGGAATTATGCTTACTTGTTTTTTAGTCCAAGTAGCTACTGGATTTGCGATGACGTTTTACTATCATTTTACGTTACTGAGGCTTTTGCTTTGGTTCAATACATAATGACTGAAGCTAACTTTGGTTGGTTAATTCGATCAGTTCATCGCTGGTCAGCAAGTATGATGGTCTTAATGATGATTTTACATGTATTTCATGTCTATCTCACGGGAAGCTTTAAAAGACCTCGTGAATTGACTTGGGTTATAGATGTGGTTCTTGCTGTATTGACTGCATCTTTTGGCGTAATGGGTTATTCCTTACCTAGACCAAATTGGTTACTAGGCAGTCAAAATTATAACAGGTGTACTGGAGGCTATTCCTGGAATAGGATCATTTTTGGTAGAGTTATTACGTGGAAGTTCTAGTGTAGGACAATCCACTTTAACTTGTTTTTATAGTTTACACACTTTTGTATTACCTCTTCTTACTGCCGTATTTATGTTAATACACTTTCTAATGATATGGAAGCAAGGTATTTTTGGTCCTTTATAGAGAATATAGATTCTATTTGTAAATTAATCGGTGATTGCTGGGGAGAGGAGAAGGACTATTTCATTGCTACAAATATGGATTATTGAAAATAATAAGACATGTATTTGGATCTTTCCCTTCAATAAAAAAACTTAGAGTCTTTTTATTTAAGAAAAACTTATAGTATTTAATAGAAATATTTGAAGTGAATTCTCTGAATAAAAAAAATGGATTATGAGAGTGTGTCACTTGAACTATTGATTTGGCCGTGCTGATATATGCCTTTATCTGCCACATTTGAATTCATAACGAAATGTGTGTTTGTTCCAACCACTGTGCAAGCTTCATAAAAAAGATAGGCTGGTTTGCGTGAAGAGAATCTTTTTGATGATCAAACATTAGCATGCTCCATAAAGTCGAGTAGAAGAATAAGTTAGAGGGTATGATCTCTAGAAAATTCTATCTAGTTAAGCTATTGGTACTTTACGTACTTATCAAATTATACTTAGATTGGATCTCTTTAATAGACTTATTACCTTTACTGAATACTTAATAGTAGCAAAGTGTAGTCATTTCCGGTGCATCAACCTGATTTGGTTCTACTATAGAAGTGAAACAAAGGATCTAAAGAATAACAAAAGGCTAAACTCTATTTAGTAACACGTGAATCCTTTGTATATATAGAATCGATATTTTTTGGGAAATAAGGACCCAAATGAAAGGTTTGAGACATCCCAAAAAGCATTGAATCATGATCAACTTTATTGGATTGGCCTACTTCGGTATTGAGCATTTACTTGTAAGAAAACCTGTAAGAAAAGAATAGAATTCTTTGCAATGGATAATGGATGGTTAAAATTCTAGAAAAAAAAGGAATCGAGTCAATTTTTTATCACAGAAAATCATTCACATATGTATATATACATGAAGAATATCATATATATCATATACCATCTAGGCATCTATCTAGATTTTGAGAGAGAGATTTGGGTATGGATATGATCTTATCAATATCCTACCCTATCCTACTCATCGTCATTCCTACCTACCACCTCTAATATCATCATTCCTACAGCACTCGTGAGCCACCATCGTTGGTCAGGCCCAGGTCAAATCCTCCCTGAATGGATTCTTGAATTTAACTCGAGACCATTTCAACAACCTCTATCCCAGCTCCTTCAGAGCCAATGCCAATCAAAAAAAGAAGACATATGTAGGTCGGGGATGTTGTCTTTTGTAACCACGTGGACCTGTTTTGTAATATAGTTCTTTTCATGCACTCTAAAAAACTTCCCAAGATGTCACCTATCCTAATCTTACTTTTGGCTAATTGTTTTTAACCTTGGAGTTTCTTCAGGATGTGTACCCAGACCCACCACCTCTAATATCATTATTCCCATACCACTCCTGAGCCACCACCATTGGCCAAGCCTCGGTCAGATCCTCCCTAAATTGATTCTTTAATTTGACCCATTTTGAGACCATTTCAACAACCTTCATCCCTAGCTCCTTTAAAGCCCATGCCAATCGACAAAAAGAAGACATAAGTAGGTCAGAGACGTCATCTTTTGTAACCATATGGACCTATTTGGTAACATAGTTCTTTTCAGCATATTTTGTCCTTACTTGCATACACTCTATAAAACTTCTCAAAATATCACCCTTCTTGATCCTACTTTCGGCCAAACATATTTAACATTGGAGTTCCTTTGAGTTCCTTTAGGATGTGTGCCCAAAAAAAGGTGCACCTTATTGGTATAAATAGTAAGAATCAGATCTGTTAAGCATTTGATATAATATATATATATATATGGGATATCATATTCGTCTCTACTTAAATATCTAACGTTCTTGTCATGCTAGATACACAATCTTAAAATCCCTCGCTTATAGGTACCTTCGATCCCCAAATCACACCATACAAGTCAAGGTTTCTCTAATACCAAATGTAACACCCCATGATTTGATCAACAACTGGCTACATAAATCAACACCTGTCTTTCTAGCTTGTATTATTCTTACTCGCACACATCCTAAAAAACTTCTCAAGAGATCATCCATCCTAATCTAACTATTGGTCAACACGTTTAACCTTGGAGTTCTTTCAAGATGTGTGTCAAAAAAGAATGTGTTTTTTGTTGATATAGATAACACTAATTAAATCACTTAAGCATTTTACATAGTACAAATATAGCGAATCACATGTTTGATGAGTTGAAAACCACATACTTTTTTTGGTTAAAAAAGAATTTCAATTAATTAACAAAAAATGTACATGATGACCATACTCAAATAACCCTTAGGATGCCCCTTAAAAAAGCAACCCAACCCAGGTAAATAACAACACTTAAAGTTGTCTTGCTATATTGGGCCATCAAAATCTTTGAGAAGCATCATATAAAATATGGAAGGCTTAATGCTTAATTCCAAGAAAGGATCAACGTCATATTTAAAAAATCATTGATGACCTTGCCAGGATTATAGAGGAGCCACTTCCAACTAAACCTACATCAATGATTAGGACAGGTTTAAGTGTCATATCAAATACAAAATGCATCATAGACTTTCACTAACTAAAAGGTCCTTGGACCTTCTCAAGTAAAGAGGATCATAAGACATCTGTTAGTTCTAGTTTATTTCATGTGTGGTGAGTTTTCTTCCCATGCCTAATTCTGTCTCAACTCTATATCTAAGACTTGTTAAGGGGTGGTAAACATTCCTCCCCAAGTTTTATAGGTACCTCCTAGAGAGTTGAAGAGGGGTATCAATATATAGTTTATTACTTTATGGTCATCAAATTGTTAGACATTATTAAAAAAGAACAAGTAAGGTTGACACAGTTTTGAGAGACCTATGAATTAAGGTGAACCCCATAAGGATTCACATAAGAATTAGATTGTCTATATTTATATTGATGAAAATTTTGACCCGTTGTCTATGTATGAGCAAGAATTTTAGTACATAGAACCTTGACCCATTATTGCAGAGAAAGAAGAACCTTGAGTCAATGTGAACACATCACAAATGGCGATGGATGAAATGTTTGGTAAGTTGATGGTCATTATAGAACTAGTCTCCCTACAAGAACCAAGAAGAGAGTTTAATCTCACAAATCTTATCATGTAAAAGTTAAGTTACTTTATTTTCTTTGTGCCTATATAATAATAATATTATTATTAATATTAATAATGAAAAGTCTAAGGTTAGAAAATTTAAATTGCCTTAAAAGTTTTGATTAAAAACATATTAGAAATCGGTTAACAATACTAAAATAGACTAAGCAAAATAGTACAATGATCATAAATTCAGTCTTTTTCAGTAATTGATATTGTTAGATTTGATCAAAGGGATAAGAAGTATATCGAGAGATCGTTCATAAGCTATAAGGACAAAATTGATAAGTTTGGTAAGTGATATTTCATTAAAATAAGTCTATTCTCACACATAGTCATAAACTATCTTTTATTTCATCTATTATTTCTCTATGAAGTTTAGATTCAACAAAGACTTTTTGTGAATTAGGTTGATAAGAATTGTCTTAAGTCTAGTTCAAGTATTTATTTACGTATTCTGATTAAAACTTGACCAAAATATCAAGATATCTATCTCAAAGGCAAGTTCAATATTGAATCTTGTCAAAATCAAAATGATTTAAGCTTTTATTTGGAAAAAAATTATAATCATCTTTCAAAAAGTTCACGTGCTTGGACACTTGCCTAATAACATACTTATCTTTATCTAATGAATGATTTATTAAATCTTTTTTATTTTGGCTAAACATAACTCGATAAAAAGAATATTTTGGTGCTATTAGTTCTAATGGACTAAATTAAAGAAAAAGAATCCAAAGACAAGAGTTAGATCACTTACAAAATGTGATCAAGATTCATATTAAAAATCAAGCATAAGTTGAACACCTACATCCAAGATAGAAAAACAAAGATAAAAAGTGGTAAAGACAAAATAGCAAATTGTAAAATGCATTTGCTAAACTATGTGAGATTTAGTATAAGTATATTTATAAAAACAATGATAAACTCATGGTTTCTAGAGAACTCATAAATCTAGACGAGAGATAGCTTGTCGTAATATGTGAAATAAATCTGCTGAGAAAGTTACTAGTGAGCCTAGTAAAATTATAACGGTAGTTACCAGAGTTCGTTAATGCTAGTGGTTGGAGATTTTTCAGTGTGCATGGAAAAACCTCAAAGTTTTCAAGTGGGCCTGCTATTTTGTATTTTTATTAGGATAATAAAAAGTAGAAACACGGTTGAAGAGTTACCGTAGGTGGATAGAACCGAACTATTATATATCTAATACAACTCTTTCATTCTTCTCATTTTCATTATCGATGATTGACTAAGTACCAACAAAAATTGAAAAATTAATTTGAGATCTAATTCAGTCTCCCCTAGTTATGTATTGGACATATAAAAGTCCTAAAGTATCATTGGATAATTTCAAAATAAAATACACTTCATAACATACTTTAAGTACTAAAAAATAAATTATCACATAACTAACTTCCTTATCGAAATATTAAAAAATAAAGGTAGAAAGCAAAAAAGTCCCCTTCTAAAACAATACGACCAGCCCAATCAACTGCGTTTTTTTTTGTGTTTGGCTTCAACTAAGCTATACAAGTCTGATTCAAGTTGTCTAGAGAAAATATATGTTGACCAGAAGAAGCCTATAGATGAATTCCTCCCAATTGGGAGTCGATTTCCTAACCTAATTCCTGTCGCCTCCTTTCCTTCCTTCCACCTTCCACTCCTCTCCTCCATCTTCTTCTTCCTCTTCTACCTCTTTTTACCACTTTTTAATCTTCTTTCCCATAGAGCCAACTCTTTCCATTTTGTGGAGCCAAACTAGGATTTTATACCCTTCATCTTTTCTGCTGTTCCCACCTCCCCCTTACAACTCTGTCGCCCACCCTAAAAGCTTCCTCCCCTCTGCCAACCCTTCGCCACCTTTCCCTTCACCACTCTCCCTCGTTGGCCCCCGCTTTGAGCCGCTCTTTAGCGCTGCCGTCTTCCGTGTTGTTGACAGTCTCCGCTTCCTTGGAGCTCGTCCCTCTCTCACCTGGCCTAGCACCCGTTCCTCCTCTAGCCCCCTACTCGGGGCCCCTCTATAGTCCGACGCTCGCTGTTGGTTTTCTGGGGGATTGGTGGCTCATTTTGGTTCTCTCTGGTTCGCTCCTCTAGATGATCTCTCAAGTTGCTTTTTGGTTTTGGGAGTTCGGGAGTTCAGGAGCCTGTTTTCTCTAACGCTGTTGTAATTTGCTTGTTGTTTTGCTACTTTGCAGTTTCTCCGGCCTTTTGTCCATCTGGTATCTTTGTACTCTACTTGTCGCTTTGCTATTTTATGTTGTCTCTTTTTCTGGGCACGTCTGTTTTTTGGCTTTGTTGGACTTTTGCTTTGTTGCCTTTGCTGTTGCTTGTTTCGGCTTTTGCCTAATCTGTGTTCCTTTCGGGTTTTGATGCTTATTCAATGGGTGTGGGAGGAGAACTTTGTCTCGGTCGATTTACATAGACCTTGGCTCTCTACTGAGTGTATCTTGTATACACTCAGTTGCCCTCTCGACTTTGTCTTGAGGTTTTTATACCGAACTTCGTTTTGGCAGCTTCCACCTCGATCGATGGTCTTAGTTCCTTTTTGATCACCCTTCATCCCAGTCCTGTGCCTCTCTACACTCATTGGATCAGCTTCAATTTCTGCTTGGCAATCTTGTCTTATACTTGCGATCTTTTTGTATTGCTATGTAACCCTCTTTATAATATAATTTGTGCGTTTTACCCCCTAAAAAAAGAAGAAGCAGCCTATGGTCCTAGACATCACCTCGGAAAAACCATTAGTCAAAGAACTAGTTTCTCTCCAAGATTGAAAAGCAAGAATCCAATGAGTGAGCTATAAAGCGCCGTGAATTTCAGAGACATGGGAGACCCCAAAATCGTAAAATATACACGAGGAACGAAAATGTAAGTTTCCCATTTTTTTCCATAAAAAAGGGAAACAGAGTCAAATATAGGGCTGAGCAAAGCCACCGGACTGGACCGGATAGGGAACAAACTGGAAAATTCGGAACCAGATTTCTACTTTTTTGCCAAGCCGGACTGGGTTGTTTTTTTCTCTGGTCTGCACTAGAACCGGGTTGATTGGTCTGGTCAAAACCGGACCCAAACCGGAGAACCAGAAAACAAAAACCATGGCTCGCATGCTTCGTAGAGAGCAAAATAGAAGAGGGCAAAAACACTTTACAATTCACAAACATATTGGAGATACCTTATGAACAAAACCTATTATTTTAATCTTTTACCTTTGTCGTTGCATGAATAAACGAAACTGTGAATGATCAAACATAACCCAGCAACCAAGAAACCCAAGTTTATTATATTCAATCGTTTAACAACCAGAAAATAATAGCATGAACACACAAACAACATCGTTGGACCTTTATCTTTTCCCATTCTGAAATAATAAAATCCACAAAACATCGTTAAGAAAATCATATTCGCACCACATCGACATGTATTGTTGACAATGGAATATTAAAATCACAGCCTTTAGATAATCACAGCTTTAAAGAACAAATTCATTGCTACCACATCTCTAAGCTCTACTTACAGTACGTGAGCATGCCAAGAAAAATATCGTAAGAGCTTATTAAACTTATGGTCTAAATTAAACTTACGGTTTGATAATGAATATGATGGAAATAAATTTATTAAACTTACCATCGTTAAACTTTTATTATCTGAAATCATACCGAAAAGAAATGAGCAAATAAAGAGAAAATAACAAATACCCACGAATTTCCCTCCCAACAAGAAACCACCGGATTCACTACTAACAGCTGACGATTAACTAACCGACTTAGCAAACTCGACCGATTAAATTAATATTACCTGATTTACGAGGACGATCGGTCGGTGTGGGAAGAGAGGGAGGGCTATAGTGTAGATTGCGAGGGAGCTGGCGTTCTTTCTGTTTGTCTCCGCGGAAGAAGCAGCAATCCGGACTCTGGAGGCCCGAAAGAGATTGGGAATTTTGCAGACCTAATTTAAGTTTTAGGGTTTATGTTTAAATTGGGATTTTTTAGTGAGAGAGGCCAGAGGGAGTTACTGTCGGGGTCTCGGGGATGGGGGCTAAAGTTGGGAGGGAGAGAAGATTGGGAATTTCGGATTTAGGTTTTTCATTGAATTTTTTATATATAGTGGCAAGGCAAAGTTCCAGTCCAGTTCCAGTTCTTTCCAGTTTGTACCAATTAAACCCAAACTGGAACCGGAACTGGAAATGAGTGAGTGCAAACCGGACTGCACTGTTTTTACTTCCAATCCGGATCAGTCCAGTTTTTTTGGGTGCGGATTGGTCCGGATTACCGGTTTTCGGTCTATT
>SOPF01000032.1:92759-113737 GCA_012979155.1 Hypericum perforatum | reverse complement strand
TCACACAACTCCTTAATGGCATACCATGATGAACTACCTCTTCTTGCGGCCTTTTCAGCTTTAAGCCTAATCGGGTCACCACGTAGTATCACAGTATGCTCATCTTGTGAGATTGTGGTATTTTTGCTATAGCCACCCTCATGTTCTAATTTTACTCACCTTGGACACAAAAGGGTGAATACATGCAATTCTTCGTCATCGTGCAATTCTTGCAACTGTTTTTCTAATTTCTTCACGTCTCTCAATTCTCAAGATCTCTTGTGCTCGACAGAGAATGATGAGACACAAGTCAATCGGGATCTTCTTAGATACTAAGACACTAACTAAGCAAAGATATTTATCACAAAACATCCTGTTCTTTATTTTCTACAGGTAAAAGAGGATAAGACTATTTACAAACATGCTAATTTAGAGTCGTCAGCTTGACTCTTGTTCCTTGTTCATGCATTGGACGAAGAATTGAGGTATTGTACCTCCTTGTTTTGGTCAATTTTGTCATCAATGTAGCTCTTGCATTTTTTTCGGTTAACGCTGAAAACTCTTCCATCCTTGTCTTGTAACTCAAGAGTTTCATTTGGAAGCACACTAATAATTTTGAATGGACCGCTCCACTTTGTTTTGATCTTTTCCAGAAAGATTTTGAAGTGAGAGTTACATAAAAGAACTTGTTGGCCCTCCTTGAAAAATTCATTGGATTTGATGTTTGGAGGTTTCCCTCCATTTATCTTTTCTGCTTCTCCTTTGAACTTTTCTAGATACTCTTTTTGTAGTTCTCCATGTTCCTCTCGATCTTTCACATCGTCAACTTTTGATATGCTCTCGGTGAAAAACTGGAATGTACATTCCTTAATCTGATCAGTCTTTATGCACATTTTGTCATCAGAAAGATGACTCATCACACGAGGCATCTTAAATTCAACTTCCTCCTCTCCTACTTGCAAAACCATTCTTCCATCATGAACATTCATCGATTCATGTGTCGTGTTGAGGAAGGGTCTTCCAAAAATTAGTGGACAATTTTTGGCCTCTGGAAAATCTAGCACCACAAAGTCAACTGGGAAGATGAATTTGTCAATCTTCACCAGGACATCCTCAACAATTCCAAATGGCTTCTTAAATGTTAGGTCTACCAGTTGTAGAAGCATAGAAGTTTCTTTTACTTCACACAAACCAAGTTTCCTAAATATAGATAAAGGCATCAAGTTGATACTTGCGCCTAAATCACATAAACAGCTAGGAAACTCAATGTCACCAATGAAACAGGGAATATTAAAACTCCCTGGATCTTTAAGCTTTGTTGGAAGATTTTTAGAGAGTAAGGAGCTACAATTGGCCGTAAGGGCAATAGTCTCTCCATCATCCCACTTTCTCTTCTTTGTGACAAGTTGCTTTAGAAACTTAGTGTAGTGTGGCACTTGGTCTAGCATCTCGAGAAAAGAGACACAAATTTGCACATTCTTCATTTTCTCCATGAAACGGAGAAATTTTTCATCCATCCCTGACTTCTTCTTTACCCTTCTTGGAAAAGGAAGAACAGGGATCATTGGTGGTGGTGGTACATACACTTCTTCCTTCGCCATGTCTATTTCAACATGCGGAATTTTTTCTTTCTCAACTACTTTTTCCTTGACACTGGGTGGAATCACCTTCTCATTGTCCTTAGCTTTGTCCTTAACAACTTTTGGAGCCAATTCCTTGCCACTTCTCAAGAAGATAGCATTTACATTACCTCTAGGGTTTTCCTTAGTAGAACTGGGAAAAGAGCCTGATGCTCTAGTAGCATTTGCCTTTGCAAGTTCTCCCAGTTGTACTTCTACGTTATGCATTGCAGTAGCTTGCCCCTTTAGGAATTGCTCTAAGTTGTTCTGCCTAGCTTCTTGACTAGCTAAGGCTGCCAAAATTTGACTTTGGTGGATTGAAGATCCTCCACTTTCTTGAATGAACTTCTCAATTTTGGTGAACCTTTCTTCAATCGCTCTCAATCTCTCCCCTAAGTAACCTTATGGTTGAAAACCAGGAGGTGGTCCTTGTTGTGGGGCCTGTAAAGGAAGTCCTTTGTCGGCAACAATGGCTAAGTTATTGTCATTGGTTTCTCTCTTCCGTGAGAAGTTGGGGTGATTCCTCCACCCTGGATTGTAAGTTGAAGAATATGGGTTATTCCCCATCTGGTTTGCTCCTTGCCCTTGCCCACTGACAAAATTAGCTTGTTCCCTAGTTTGGTTAAGCATAGCACAATCATTATACTCGTGGCCAGCATTTCCGCATGCTTCGTAGCTTTGTTGTACTGCCAAAGAATTAACTTTGTTAGTATTCATGTCCTTTAACTGCTTTGCCATTAAATCTAACTGAGCTTGGAAAGATGTCTGAGTGTCAAGCTCAATCATCCCTCTGTGCTCCTGTGGTTCTCTAAGTTCTCTAACCTCCCTCATAGGTTGCTTCTTTCTCTCACTAGCCCTTAACCGGTTTGTTGCTGCCAATTCTTCTAAGATAAATAGGGCTTCTTCCCTACCTTTTCTCAGGAAATTAACATTTGAGGCAGCGTCAACTGTTCCCATTGTTGTTGGTCCTAGGCTAAAGTAGAAAGTTTTTAGTAAACATTCTTCTGTCAAGTTGTGGTGTGGGCAACTTCGTTGTAATTCTTTGAACCTTCCCCAAGCTTCACTCAAAGACTCGCCTTCAAATTGTTGAAAATTTAGAATTTCCTTTACGAGTTTGTTAGTCTTTGTGTATGGAAAATACTCTTCCAAGAAAGCGTTAGCTAATTCCTCTCAAGTAGTTATGGGAGTTCCCTTTAATTGCTTGTACCAAAGCTTAGCCCTATCCCTTAAAGTAAAAGGAAACATCCTTAATTTTAGGGCATCGTCTGTTATTCCTCTATATTTGAAATTATCGGCTAACTCCATGAAGATCCCAAGGTGGTCATTTTGATCTTCATTGGGTAAACTATAAAATTGAGAGGATTTTTGTAACATTTGTACGACAGATGGCTTAAGTTCAAATTCATTAGCATCCATTAAGAGCCCCCCTAAGGTTGGTTTACCGTAGTCCATTAAAGGTTATTGCGGTGGTTGAGCTCCTGCAGCTGTTTGAGCACCACCAGCACCTTGTGCCTCCACTTGCAGTTCTTCTTGTTGATTCATCCTCTCTTGTTGATGTCTTTCTTGATTTAGCCTCGCTTGTTAAAATTTTTCTTGTCGCAATGTCCTTTCCAAGAGTGCTATGTCCACTTCACTTTCCAAAGGGAAAGTAGTGGTTGAGCGCGTTTTGGGCATGCGACTTAGAAAATTTATAACTTTTTCGTCCGATCTCCTATTTAGACAAGTTCAGCGACAAATGAAAGAAGACTTCCAATGCTACAACCTTGACTAAGGAAATTTTTCCCAGATTGTATTTTCACTATTCAAATAGTGAAAATACGAGGCTACTTGTATTCTACGTTTTGGCAAGACTCGTCCAAAAATTGTATTTTGTATGTACAACTTCAAAATACGATATCTTTTTCGTCCTAACTCCAAAATAGATGAGGTCAACGGCGTTGGAAAGAAGACTTCCCAAACTACAACTTCACCTTGACTTGTTTTCAAAAATTCGGAATTAAGGACCTCCAGAAAATTAAAATGCGAGCTGGCCAAAATTTTTCGAGCAAGTTTTTCGCAAGAAATGTCAGATTTGACCTTTATATGTTCAAAATGCGATAACTTCTTCGTCCAAACTCCAAAAAATGCAAACTCAGCGGCGTTGGAAAGAAGCCATCAAGTACTTCAATCCCACTGTGGCTTAGTTTTACAAATTCGGAAGTTTTGACCCTCGGAAAAATAAAATGCGAACCTTAAATTTTTTGGCAAGAATTTTCGTGCAAGTTTTTCGCAAGACTCGTCAGATTTGACCTTTGTGACTTGTAAATGCGATAACTTTTTAGTCTTAAGTCAAAAATGAGTAAACTCAGCGGCGTTGGAAAGAAGACACAAAAATATTCAAACCCACCTTGGCTTAGTTTTGCAAATTTTGACTCAAACGTGGCCAAAAAATTCAAATCAGAATGTGGCAGTAGCTAAAAATTCCTAAATCAAGTTCGTAAGCTAAGCTTAAGCTTCGAAAATCAGTCCCCGGCAACGGCGCCAATTGATGAGAGGTCCCCGGCAATGGCACCAATTGATGAGAGGTCCCCGGAAACGGCACCAATTGATGAGAGGTCGTTTTGACACGCCTCCGATGTAATATAGATTATGAAGTAGGGTTGTCGATCCCACGAGGAATGAGGTTGCGCCTTACTCGGCTTACTTACTATGTTTTAGGAATTTTATGTCTTTGGTTTCTTTGATTTCGTTTAGGTGGCAACTAACAAGCTAACATGCTTAAAATGAAAATACAACCAACTTAAATAATACAAAATCACAACAACAACGACAAAAGATTAATGACAAGCAAATTAAACAAAAGTGGTATGATGCCAAAGATCACTTAAACAAACTTATGGTTTGAAAGGTTTGTTAAGTTCGTGTCACGATCCCGGTGTTTCAAGGCAACGGATCCATGCTCTCGCACAAGATCAATCTAAGTTGATCTTTACCTAGGATTAAGTGAGCTCGATGTGCTCTCGCTCCCACGAGTCACTTAATCCTAACTAAACAACAACTATAAGTATCACCCTTTGGATAATCCATCACCAAGGAGGAGTCCACATCTCACGAGGCAACGAATAAACAAGTTAATATTTCGATCGAGTCTATCTCCTCTCGGTCTCAAGACTCGATTATTAACTTTGGTTCTAAGTGATCAAATTTGACCAAGCTTTAAGTCTTTTAACAAGTACATGAACCATTTTATTTTAACCAATCAAAACCATCAACAAGCTTAAGCTTTCAAGGCATCACACCACCAAGTAAACTACTCACATATATTTGCACAAAACTTGAACATAAACATACTTAATACATAAACACACTTAATATACATATTATTTACATGATCAAGCAAAGGAAAGCAAGGTATGAAAGTGTAAGAAGGTGTTACAAATTCCAAGCATAAGCTTGGTTTATGCCTTAGTTTTTTTCTTCCTTCTTTTCCTCCTCCTTGCTCTCGGCCACCTTCCCTCTTTTCACTCTCACGTTTTTTCTTGCTTTGGCTGAGAGAAAATGTTGCCTAAGTCATAATACTTAACTTGTTACAATCTTTTGCTAATGGAAAATATAATATTACAACTTAATCTAAAATCTACTAACTAATTTAACCTTATCTCTAACTTTTATTAATTTCCACATAAGTTAAACTTAGTTGTTTAGGAAAAATCTAAGTGTTGGCAACTTCTTTAGGCTGATGTCGTGACTTCCATGCAGCCACCATTGATGTCATGGCTTTGGTCATGCCTTGGTCATGCTTTGTCATGCAAGTTGGAGCCTACCATGCTCAGCCACGGTCCTGAGGTTGGCGCCCGCCACCTCCATTGGCGCCCGCCATGTATTTTTCATAAATTGTTGCTCTAGATGTCTTCTTTCCAATGCCCTTGACAGCGCCTCGATCCGACTTTGTATGAAGAAGTTATGAATTTTCTCGTGCAAGAGGTCTGGCCCGGCGAACTACATGGTTAGCCTCGGAAATAATTGGTGCATTCGTTTTGTCAATGCCATTTTGCTCGCAACCTTGTGATCTTGATCGTGCATTGTGATATCATCGTCCATGAAGCTCCTAAACATAAAGAAAACATAAGAAAAATGAACAAACACGACAAAAGAACAATATGTACAAAAACGAGATAAAGACTTAGAAAACTTGTAAAAATGATATGTAACAAACAGTAAACTTATGCTAAAATGTACATAAGTAATGAGTGTTTTTGACACTCATCAATACGCCAACTAAGGGTGGCGTGCGCCAGCTTTTCAACTTTTCACTAACTTGAACTCTGGTGTGCGCTAACTACACAAGGCGTAAGCCAAAAGCTCTTGAATAAATAGACCTGGCGTGCGCCAACTATGGCTGGCGTACGCCAAGTTATCAGCAGACTTGCAGCAGATTGCAATAATGAGTAAGTATGGGTTTTGTCGATCTACAGACTGAGTTTTTTGACTACTCTAAGGTTTACTTACTTAACTAGGATCAGGTTATGAAGTTTGGTTGTTTACACAAGTGATCTAAACTCTAAAGCACAAATATAAAGCTAACAAGTTCTAACACAAAGATAGATATGTTATAAAATAGAATTTCAACAACTTAAACACTCAACATGAGCAAAGTACCTAAACCAGCAATATAACCATAAGATTTAGAGAGTTTTTAGTGTATGTGATGTGGTCCGAGTGAATCTAAGGCAACTAATCCTCACTTTTGCACAAGATTAGCCAAAGTTGTTCCTAAACTAGACTTAGAATGGTTAGATATATTCTTTTGACCCCACCAACCATCTAAGCTAGTAAAGAACCAACTATATGCTACACTCCAAGGACAATCAGTAGGTCACCAAGGAATTTCTCTCCTAGCAAGAGTACTCATCATCAAACCAACCTATCCATCAATTCTATCTCCTTTCGGTCTCAAGTTTTGACTAGCTACTAAGGTTTGGTGATCAAGCAAGTCTAAGCAATAGGATCAAGCACGTTGATAAGAACATATACATGAACATACACACCTCTATATAGTGGCTACATTAAAGGTAACAAGGCACCAAACTCATATAACTACTCACACATACTATTATTTAACAGGATAAGTATAAACATAGACAAAAGTAGAAAGGAGGGAGACTTATCAAGACTCCAAGCTCCCTCTCTTCAACTCCACGTTCTTCAGAGAGAAAAACACTTCTATTTACTATCTAATATAAAGTTGTGTTATGTCTTGTGTCTTTTTTTACAAACCAAAGGCAAAAAGCCTTAAATACTTACTAACTAATAGAATAGTTTACAAAATATCTAATCTAACTTAGCTAACTAAAATATCTAAGCTAAAATATCTAAAAGTGTCAGCCAATTTATCCCCCATCCTTCTTGAAAGCTCTAAGCCGACTTAAGATATTTTCCCAAATTGTTTGTCCAACACTCAGATTATTTTGCTTCTACTTGACTGGTCTGGCGTACGCCAGCTTCACTTGGCGTGCACCAGGTCTTTACAATTTCCATCCTCGAGTGCAATCGGTCATCTGAGTGAATGGTCGTCTAAGTAACGGCTAGCTGGCGTGCCCCAAAAAGGGTTGGCATGCACCGGTTGACCGTGCCTTGCATTCCTTGGCTTTGTATCCTCCTTCTCCTCGAATAAGCTCCTAAAGACAAGAAAACTCAATAAAAAATGATAAACTCAAAATAAACACACAATGAATGAAAAGTAACACTTTGACAACTAAAACACAACTAAATCAACCTAAAACACTAAGAACGATCTACTAAAATGACACAAATAATGAGTGTTTATGACACTCATCACACATCAGCATGACATGTTGTTTGTTCCAGATATTCGAAAGAACTTGATTTCCATATCTATTTTGATGTCTTTAGGTTTTTCATTGTCATATGAGAATGACGTTGTTAGGTTGTATTTGGATGATGCTTATTATAGCCTTGGATATAGATTGGAAAATTTTTTCATGATGGATATTGATCCTAGTGAATGTAACTCCTTAGTCACTAGCATAAATTTGTCAAAAGATGATATTAAGCTATGGCATTCTGGATTAGGCCATGTGGGCCAAGATCGTTAAAACTATCTAGCTAAGGCCTGATTGTTAGGAAATATAGAAAAGTCTATCTTACCTAGATGCGTTTCTTGTCTAGAAGGAAAGAGTACAAAAAAACTTTTTGATACTAAGGCTAGAACTAAATTTTTATTTTAATTAGTCTATTCTAACATATATGGTCAAATGAATGTGAGGGCAGTACATAGTGCATGTCACTTCATCGCCTTTATTGACGACTATTTATGATATAGTCTGATATACTTAATTTCTCATAAGTCAGAGGCATTAAGTTGCTTTATGACATACATGAATTTTGTTGAGAATCAAAAAGATTGAAAGATAAAGGCTTTGTGAACTGATCACGGCTGTGAATATCTTTCTGATGAATTATAGGGCACTTTATGTTGAGAAAGGAATTGAACATTAGTTGTCCATTCCTTATACATCCTAATAGATTAGGGTTGCTGAAAGAAGGAATACAATCCTTCTTGACATGGTTAGATGTATGATGGTAGAGGCAAATTTGCCAATATGGAGATATGCTCCTAACTGCCACATATGTTCTTAACCATGTACCCTCTAAGTCTGTTACTATCATCCCTTATGAAATATGGACAGATCGATAACCTGATTTATCCTATTTTAAGCCATGGGGGTATGCGTCCTACGTCAATTCCACCTCAAGTACTTTCGGTAAATTAGGATCGACAGGTAGAAAAAGTATCCTTATAAGGTGTTTTGAAATATCTTAAGGATACAATTTCATAGGTGAACTGGACAATGGACAAGTAACAGAATTTGAATCATATAACGTCATATTTTTAGGGAATGAATTTCATGAAATGAGAAAGGTTAGTGAAAACCTTAATCTCTATGAAATAGTTAAGCTAGAGCTTTTTGGACCCCTTCTTCCGAGTGGGAGGATTGAGATAGAACATTGTGACTTTCCATCTCAACAAGGTACGGAAGAAAGTTCATCTTAGTCTTGAAAGGCTCATAATTCCCTATTCTAGTGGGAGTATAGAATTTTTGCCTAGTATTAGTACGGTTCTGGGATACGATGAATATATAAGAGATATTTATCAGGATCAGGAATTTCGTAGGTCTAGTAGAACTAGCATACCATGCCAATGATTTGATATCGGAGGTGAGGCTAATGCGTACTTGGTATCACTGAAAAAGATTGATGATCCAAGTGAAGTACTTCTAACAATTTTTTAGAATAAAGATGAGCCAGAAATGTGTCTGATGCTCTGTCATCTCCACGAAAGGTTGAGTAGGTTATTGTGATGGAGGAAGAAATGTCTTCCATGACCTATAATTAGGTTTAGAATCTAATTGAACTACTTAAGGAATAGGCAAGAATAGTCTATGAGGAGACTTTTGCTACTATTGTTAGATTCACGTCCATTAGGGTCATTTTGGCTATGGTTGCTAACATGAATCTAGAATTACATCATATGGATGTATAGACTACTTTTCTCCATAGAGAATTGGATGAAATAATTTATATGATTCAGCCTGAGGGCTACATCTAAAAAAGGCTGCAAGCAGAAGGTTTGCAAATTGAATAAATCAATTTATAGCCTTAAGCAATCGTCTAGATGGTGGTATATTCGTTTTCATAATACTATCATGGAAAATAATTTTATTGTGATTCACAAAGATCAATGTGTATATGTTAAGCGATCATGTAAGAATTTGTCATCATCACTTTGTATGTTGATGACATACTCTTGGCTGTAAATAACATAGGACTACTTGTCGAAATCAAAGTCTAGTTTTCTTCCAACTTTGATGTGATAGATATGGGTGAAGGTGATTACATACTCGAAGTTATGATTTCGAGAAATTGTTGGAAGAGGACAATGTCTCCTTCACAAGAGACGTCTGTTCGTAAAGTAGTAGAATATTTCAATTGTGATCATAGTAATCTAAAGCATATCCTATTAGTGAAAAGTCATAATTTGTGCAAGGTTTTGTGTCCAATTATGACTAAACAAATAGGGAATATGGAAATGATTCCTTCTGCCAATGCAGTTAGTTGCTTGGTGTACGCAATATTTTGTACGCAACCTGATATTTGCTATGCTATTGGCATTGTAAGTAGATTTCAATACAATTTAGGCAATGCTCACTAGAAAGTAGTCAAGAGAATTTTAAAATATTTGAATGCTACTACGGAATGCTCATTGTGAGTATTTTGTGACAACTAAGTCGCTATAGCTTATGCAAAGGATCTGTGTTTCCATTGCAAGGCTAAGCCTAGAGTTACTAAATTTCATTAGAAATTTAGAAAACTCTAAAAGATTGTGTATGAAACATATATCTATACTAGATATGGTTGTAGATCCTATGACCAAAGCATTATCTCAAAAAGTGTTTGAGAAATGTGTAAAGTTATTAGGTTTACTACAGTTTCATTTATAAATAAGAATTTTTATTTTTTACAATATGAACACCTTGCGTAATATGTCAAACACGGGTGTTTACCTCAGTATGAGTCAAATATGTTGATTTTTGATTGAGATGAGGCAGCTGTTGGATATTTTAGATATGTAATATCCTACGGTGACAATGCCATCTTGCTAAGAGAGCAAGATTTGTTATAATGAGTTACTACATTGGATCTTCTGTAATCATATGATAAGAATTAAATGGAACTTATGATACCTTCTGTCTTAAAGCCTAGAGTTAAGCTATGGCTACGACTCTAGTATGGTATTCATGGACATGTGTTCCTATAAAATAAAATCCATACCATAACACAAGAATGAGTATCTTGTGTGTTGTTCGACCAATGGATGGGATGAAAATGTTCATTGATTTCACAATCCCTAGTGTGAGACCACGTTTCGAGAACTGTAGGTTCCCAAAGTTTGCCCTTAAGATCCTAAACATATTTTGGAAGTATGATTTAGTGCTGCTAGCTTAGTTAGTCCATGAAAAGGTTATGACATATTGATTCGACCTGGCAGGGCTAATTAGAAAAGCAGGTTAAATCATTATGGAAAGAATATAGTTAAAGGAGAAGGAACTATGTCCATCACATTTTGAGATTCGTTGTTCAGGTATATCAGTTGTTTTGAAAAATACAATAGTGAACACAAATAAAATTGTTTGAAATCATTGTGTGAACAATGGAATGTGACATGAGTCCTGGGGTAAAAGTACACTTTATTCTATGTGAGATGTTGAGATACTACTATTCAGTTAGCTCATGTATCGGTGCTTTTAAATTTTAGCTCAACAGACTCAATGTGTGCTGGTCGCATGAAATCCTATTCGGCCTACATGACATCCATTGTTGACTCATCTGTACATTATTGACTGTGGCCGATAATGAATGAGTGTAAAATTGGTAAATATTAGGCCTACATGACATCTATTGTTGATTGTGATCGATAATGGATGAGTGGGAGATTGTTAGGCCCAGCCCATGATTATTGGGCTTACTGATGTCAGTGCTGATGTAAGTGCTTACATCAGCAAGTCCACATGGTGGCTTGCATGGCAAGGGGCCAGCCACATCGCACCACGTGGTGCTAAGTGGCACCTACTTGCCATGCAAACAAGAGGGATTTTTTCCTATAAATAGGGAAATCCCAGGGACCAATCGGAACTTTTGCCATTCTAGAATACACTCAGAAATGAAACTTATAGTTTAGTCATTAACAGTTTTGGAAGATAGACGAATAGGTACATTTATGGAATCTGAGCATCGATTCATTGCAAATGTGATCGAGCTTTGTCCGGCAACTCACCAACAATGTTGCGAGACTTTGTGAGCACGCGCTACAACAAGTAAGTGGGATTTAATTTGCTTAATTCGTGTTTAATTAAGCTTTATTAAATTCATAATTATATGTTAATTACATGCTCAAACCCAACAATATTCCTTCTCCCTTAACTATATTCTTTCCATAATGACATAGCCTGCTTTTCTAGTCAGCCCTACTAGGTCGAATCGCTATGACATAACCTTATTATGGACTTTCCAAGTTAGTAGTGCTGAATCTTACTTCCAGAAGACGTTTATGATCTTAAGGGTAAAGATCGAGAACCATAATTCTCAAAATGCAGTCTCACACCAGGGATTGTAAAATCAATAAATATTTTCATCCCAACCGATGGTCGTATAGCACATGAGATACTCATTATCATGTTATGGTATGAATTCCATTACATAGGAACACATGTCTATAAATACCATACTAGAGTCATAGCCACAGCTTAACTCTAGGCTTTAAGACAGAAGGTATGATGAGTTCCACTTAATTCTTATCATATGGATTACAGAAGATCCAATGTGGTAAATTATTACTACATCCCATTACGAATCTTGCTCTCTTAGCAAAACGGCATTGTTGCTGTAGGACATCACACATATAAATGTCCAACAGCTGCTTCATCTCATTTAGGAATCAACAAATTTGGCTCCCACTGAGATAAACACCTGTATGAGTGGGCTACTATTCTATCTGACATGTTCTAGAAGGTATTCATATTGCCAGAATCAAAACATCTTTATTTATAAATGAAAACATTGCAAACCTAATGAATTTACATGTTTCTCGAACACTTCTCAAGATAACGCTTTAGTTATAGGGTCTGCAACCATATCTTGTGTATATATGAGTTTCATACATAATTCCCTATATTTTATTAAACTTCTAACAAAATAAAATTTAATGTCTATATGTTTAGCTCTACTATGAAAACGTGGATCCTTAGCATAAGCTATTGCCGCTTTGTTGTCACAGAATACATTCACAAGTTCAACAGAGTTAATCAGGAATAGGTGACGTAAGAATCTCTTTAGCTACACCGCTTCTTATGCAGCATGAGCCAAAGCTACATATTCAGCTTCCATTGTTGAGAGGGATATGCAAGTCTGTTTCTTGCTACTCCATGAAATGGTCGCCCCTCCTAACAGGAAAATGAAGCCAAATGTAGACTTTTTCTTGTCCTGGTCACCACTCCAATCAGCGTCAGTGTATCTATTTAGCTTCAGGTGACCTTAATAGCATAGTGAATATTCTGCAGTTGTATTCAAATATTTCAAAATTTCCTTGACAGCTTTCCAGTGAGCAATATCAGGATTGGATTGATATCTGCTTACAATGCCAACAGCATAGCAAATATCAGGCCTTGTACACAACATTGCGTACATTAGACATCCAATCGCATTGGCATAGGGAATCTTTTCCATATTCCCTATTTGTTCAGCTGTGTTTGGAAACAAGTCTTTGCTCAAATTATGACCTTTTACTAATGGAACATACTTTGGGTTACAATGATTACAATTAAAACGTTCTACTACTTTATGGATATATGTCTCTTGTGAAAGAGATACTATTCTTTTCGAATGATTTCTTGAAATCTTAACTCCGAGTATGTAATCAGCTTTGCCCATGTCCTTCATTTCAAATTTGGTTGAAAACCAATCTTTGATTTCTACAAGTAGTCCCATATCATTGGAGACTAAGAGTATGTCATCAACATACAAAGTGATGATGATAGATTTCTTATCTGATCGCTTAACATATACACAGTGATGTTCATCTATTATAACAAAATCATTTGCCATGATAGTGTTATGAAAATGAATGTACCATTATCTAGATGATTGCTTATGGCCATAAATTAATATATTTAAATTGCAAACATTTTGTTCGCAGCCTTTTTGGATGTAGCCCTGAGGCTGAATCATATAGATTTCTTCATCCAATTTTTCATTAAGAAAAGCAGTCTTAATATCCATTTGATGCAATTCTAGATCCATGTTAGCGACCATAGCCAGAATGACCCTAATGGACGTGAATCTAACAACAGGAGCAAAAGTTTCCTCATAATCTATTCTTTTCTGTTGTCTGAATCCTTGCGCAACCAGACGTGCCTTATATCTCTCAATATTGCCATTTGCATTACGTTTGACCTTGAGAACCCACTTATTCCCAATAGCCTTACGTCCTTTAGGTAGATTAACCAGATTCTATACCTGATTTTTGGCCATGGAAGACATTTCTTCCTCCATTGCTTTTATCCATTCATACTTTTGTGGAGATGATAGAGCTCTAGTAATATTTTTGGGTTCATCTTCATCCTGGATTATGGTCAGTAGAACTTCACCCGAATCACCAAACCTTTTTAGTGACATTAGGGAGGCATTAGATTCACCTTCGATAACAGATTGTCAGCGTGGTATGCTAGTTCTACCAGATCTACAAAATTCTCGATTTTGATAAACATCTCTCATATATTCATCGTATCCGAGAATCGTACTACTACTAAGTGGTAGTTCCGTACTCCTACTAGAATAGGGAACCATAAGCCTTTCAGGACTAGGATGAACATCTTCCAGACCTTGTTGAGATGGAAAAATATAATTTTCTGCCACTCGGAAGAATAGGTTCAAAAGGCTCTGTTTTAATAGTTTCGTAGAGATCGAGGTTATCACTAATCTCTTTCAATCTAGGAAATTCATTTTCCAGAAAAGTGAGATCTCATGATTCAAATTCTGTTATTTTTCCATTTTCCAGTTCACCAATGAACATATATCCTTTAGATACCTCAGAGTATCTTATAAAGAGATTTTTTCTACCTCTTGGTCCTAATTTACCAAAAGTACTTGAGGTAGAATGTCCATAGGATGCACATCCCCATGGCTTGAAATAGGATAAATCAGGTTTCTGATCTGTCCATATTTCATATGGGGTAGTACTAACAGACTTTGAGGGTAAATCAGGTTTCTGATCTATTTTTATTCAATTAAAATACCAAAAATCCATCCAAATTAACCAATTTTGACTCAAAGTCAAAATTGAACCAAAATTGAGTGAGTCGAACCATTAAACTAGTCCAATTTGATAGGTTCAATTCGAAATCAACCTGGGTTATAAATTATTCGCAAAAATTGCAAAATTACTGTTATGCCCTTCACATTTCTTCTCCCCTTTCCTCTTTCTCTCTTTCTCTCTTTCTCTCTCTCTCTCTAACAAAGGAAAAAAGCCTCCAGCCACCCTCTTACGAGTGCTCGCACACGGTGGTGAGTCAGAGGCCGTTACTGGTTCGGGTTGACTCACTATCGACTCCCGAACATAGTGGTACTAGTCTCAAGGACCATCTCGCCTTCGTACTCACTCGACCTTGACTTCTCCCTCCAATGTCTCCGAATTGTCGAGATCATCAAAAACGCAACTCCGGAGACGAAACACATCGAAAATGCGACAACACATCGTCGGGAGTTGCCAAATAGTCGATTTTGACTTCTTGCAGGTCTCAAAATGCTCGGATTAGGCTGGATTGATTGAGAGATGGATTGGGAGAAAAAATTGCGATTTTAGGGTTCATTTGGATTGGGGAAATTAGAAAAATTACAAATTAATCCCAAGGACTTCACGCGTTTACAGCACAAAGACGGGTCACATCAGCTACAAAAACAAACTTCAATTCAGTACCAAAATTCTCGTGTGTACGGGAAAAAGGAGAATTCCTTTACCCTCATGAAAACCAAACTTTAATTCAGTTCCTAGGTTATAAATCTAATTATATTTAAGGGCACAGAATGCAATTAACATAAAAAATGACATTAAACATGATTATTGGATCAAATAAGCACAATTAAATCTGATTCCAAACATCATACAATAACCAGAACAATACCTAAGCTTGCTCTGATACCAATTGAAGAATTTCTCGCACGATTAATGCATAATCGCGAACTAATCCTCCGTACAATCAATGAGCTAATACGTTAATTAAAACAATGCTTACTTATCAGTTGGTTCACAATCACAAATGGATTGGATACATGAACGTTGTTTCACGAATAGCCTTGATCTGGGTGGCGAGTCAATGGCTGTCACTGGTCGGGGTCGACTCACTGTCGACTCCCGAACACAGTGGTACCAGTCTCGAGGACCATCTCGCCTTTGTACTCACTCTACCTTGACTTCTCCCTCCAACGTCTCCGAATTGTCGAGCTCATCAAAAATGCAACTCCGGAGATGAAACACGTCAAAAATGCAACGACACATCATCGGGGAGTTGCCAAATAGTTGATTCCGACTTCTTGCAGGTCTCAAAATGCTCAGATTAGGCTGGATTGATTAAGAGATGGATTGGGAGAAAAAATCGCAATTTTAAGGTTCCTTTGGATTGGGGAAATTGGCAAAATTACAAATTAATCCCAAGGACTTCACGCGTTTGCAGCACAAGGAAGGGCCATATCAGCCGCAAAAACAAACTTCAATTCAGTACCAAAGTTCATGTGCGTGCGGGAAAAAAAATAATTCATTTACCCGCATGAAAACCAAACTTCAATTCAGTCCCTAGGTTATAAATCTAATTATATTTAAGGGCACAGAATGCAATTAACATAAAAATGACATTAAACATGATTATTGGATCAAATAAGCACAATTAAATCTGATTCCAAACATCATACAACAACCAGAACAATACTTAAGCTTGCTCTGATACCAATTGAAGGATTTCTCGCACGATTAACGCATAATTGCGAACTAATCTTGTGTACAATCAACGAGCTAATACGTTAATTAAAACAATACTTACTTGTTGTAGCGAGCTTCCATAACATCGTCACGACGAGGTAGTGTTATCAGTCGGTTCACGATCACGAACGGATCGGATATGTGAACGTTGTTTCACGAATGGCCTTAATTCGCAAGTTCTAAGACAGACTAAAACGTAATTATCGTCCCTTTCAAAGTGTGGTGTGGATAAGTCTGGTCAAAAATTCCAACTTGGTCACCAGCTTTCTCTCCCTTTTTATAGGGATGCCCTTGGGATGCCACCTAATCCCAAATGAGTGAGTAAGTATCCAAGTGGCAAAATTATAAAGATTGCCACCTTACTCATCAAAAGGATGTTGGGTCCAACAATGGGCTTGACTAATTTTGGACAATAATAGGTGCAAACCCAAAAATTCCAACATATATGTATATCAAATAACGAGCGTATAAGTAGGCATGTATCTTTATATAGATATGAATCTTTATAAAAAATATTCATAGGGTCGTAGGTAAAATATGAATTCAATTACAAAACCTATAATACAGATTATATGCTATCAATTCTATCAATACTCTACTATACCTATTGTAATCGCTAATAGAGGAAAAAGTGAGTGAGAGGTAGGTAAATATTGCACTACCCTTGTTATTATAGACCAAGAAAATTTTAAAAAGTTAAAAAATAGTTCCATATTAAGTGTAAACAATATTTTGCACAGTTCGTGTCCAAGTCAAAAACTAATTCATTAATAAATACTTAGTTAATTGGATTTTATTTTTTAATTCCAACTTTAGATATTAGTAAATAAACGAGGCAATTAATAAATATCTAGCTATTGATATTTCTTTTACATGTATCAATTGCGATTCCCTGGCAATCGCGACCGACCAAACACTTGACCCGGTTGCCGAGAAGAAAACCCATAAAAAGGAGAACAAAATTTGCACCCGATACGTCAGGGTTTTAAGGCAATACAAACAAGGGCAGTTAGTTACGTATTCTCCTCCTCGCAGAAAAGAGTTGCAATTATGGAAAAAGAACATAACGACTAAATTTAAAAAAAAATAGAGAAAAAGTGAGCAATTATCTTTTTGGTTGCCAAATATTCCTCTCCCCTCCTCGCTCGCGTATTACCCCCAAAAGAATTTGTCAAAAGGGGAAAACCATAATTGGGTTCTTATCCAATTGTCGCCTCCAAGGTAAGATTGAAGATTCCCCTTTTCCACCCACTTGATATTTTTTATTTTTTCAATTTGCTAATTATATTATTCTATTTGGCTAATTCCCATAATTCCCAGATTTTTCATTTTGATTATTCGATGTTTTATGGATGTAATTTTTTTGTGACCCTTTTGGTTGATTTCTGAGCAAAGTTGAGGTTTTTTTATGTTATGGGGTGACCTTTAATTTATTGGTGATGGGGTTCTTATTGATATGAGTTTTTGTTGCTTGTCCACTGGTTCAGCTGGAATCTCATGAAGCTTGTTTCTTTCTCTTGGAGATTGGATAATTTGGCTTACTTATTAGGGTAGTCATGCTTGTTCTGGACCTTTGGTTGCGAATTTGACTTGCGTGATGGTTGTGCCGCTTTTCGCTTTTGTGCTTTCGAAGTGACCCGGCTTCTGCTTCGAGGTTGATAGCTTGTAGTAATGTATGATGAGATTGTGCAGCGTACTGGGTTTAAGGGATTGATCTTGGTCATGTTGTTTGCTGGGTTGGATTCTTTATGTTTGTGCTTGCTCTTCCTTGCAACCAGATTGATCAATTTGAAACTATTAGTCAAAATGCTAAGCAGATCCCAGTTCCAAGGATATCGACACGTGTCAAAGCATATTGGCAGTTCCTGAATCCTGATTCGGGATCTACAGTCTGGCACTGCACTACTCTAGTCTAGAGTCTAGACTATCTTCTGTTCCGGAGGCTCTTGTCTGTTCTGTGCATATAATTGAACATAAGCTTATTCAATCCTATACCTCAGAATGATCGGAAGCTTTTTCCAAGTGGTAGCAAATGCTTAAATTATTCTTGCTGGCATGGCCAACACTCCTATTTGGCTAGTTTTACATGCATGATTAAAATCTCTCTTTTATCTCTGAAATTATGTTGGAAACTGGGAAGAAGTTGGTGAAGCATTTTGTTTCCGCTCGCACTAGGAATTATTTATATGTGAATAAACTTCACCACACACCTTTTTGTTGATTCAGGGATAAGGTGCATCCAGGTAGCTGATTAGCTGGGGGCACTCTTGTGGCTATGTCTTCTTCTTTTCCGCTACTCCCCACTTCAGTCGAGGGGAAGTATCCCAAATTGCCTGATTCGTTTCAGGCTACTTCAGAGCGGGAACTTGTGAGAAATCCTGTGACCCAACCAGGCTCACCTTTGGGTCCTAACAGTGGAACTGTTGGCCACTTGTTCTCTTCATCTTCTAGGTTTTCCAATGAAGCGCATACCTCGACATTTTCATCTCAGGGCCAGATATCTAGAGACGGAGGGACTTTCCCGCCAACTCAGTCCTCTCATTCAGAGTTCCAGTCTTTCCCATTAATTAGTCAGTATGAGGGAACAAAAGATATGCCTTGGTCTGTTTCTGCTGATTCATTCCCAGGTTTTGTTGATTTTCCTGAGCATGTTCCTGTCCAGCATGGTCGAATCGGAAGCAGTTCAGGTGTCATTGTTTCTGAGGACCAGACAAAAAGAACGGACTGGCAAGAATGGGCAGATGACTTGATTGCTGTTGATGATGACCTGGAGCCAAATTGGAGCGAACTTCTTAATGAGGCTAACTTGGGAGATGTAAAACAGAAGGTTCATTTTTGTGCCAATGCATGGCCATAGCACATTTTTGCGAAGTAGAAGCAGATTGTTAAATTTAATTGCTAATTAGTCCTTTTATCTTTGTTAAAAAAAATCCTCAGCAGGCATTACAAGCATCGTCTGAAATCCCAGTGCAACAACCCCAAGTGCATCAGCTTCAGATCCCACCTGTCTCAGATCCAGGTTTAGCTGCGACTCCACTTTCTTCTACAGCTGCAACTAAATCTCGGATGAGATGGACACCAGAACTGCATGAGGCTTTTGTAGAGGCTGTCAATAAGCTCGGTGGCAGTGAACGTATGTGATTTACTTCATGGGTTTTATAGTAAATAAACGTTAGATGCTTTCTTCCTGTACTAACAGAGACCATCTTGTTGTAGGAGCTACCCCCAAGGGTGTCTTAAAGGTCATGAATGTTGAGGGCTTGACAATTTATCACGTTAAAAGTCACTTGCAGGTTTTTGTCCCAATTTCTTTGCATTTCCTTTTTTTGGTTTTCCATTGCTCAATCATATATAAATTTGAATTGCAGAAGTATCGAACCGCTAGATTTAAACCTGAAGCTTCAGAAGGTGATGTTGCCTGCTTTTTCTCTTTCTGCTATCTTGTACATTGGCTCTTGTGGCTTTGATACTAAAAAAATGAAAATTGGCTGCTGCATACTCTTACAATTATCGACAATAAGTTTTCTGGGGTTACTGTGATTCTTCTGATATTGACAACCATTTCCTCTGTGTACGAATACTGTGTTTGAATTGGCAAGATCTGGTATTGTGTTGACCATTTCAGGATCGTCCGACAAGAGATCGAGTCCCATTGAGGACATGAAATCTTTAGATCTGAAAACGTAAGTCACGCAAACTAAACTGTTGCAAAAGGAGTTTCCACCTTTTATTTGTCGTTGCATATGAAATAAAATAGCCCGTTATGTTTAGTAACTGATCACTTGCCACCGAATAAAAAACAGGAGTGTCAGCATCACTGAAGCATTGCGCTTGCAGATGGAAGTTCAGAAGCGTCTTCATGAACAACTTGAGGTTATTATACACTATTTCAGAACCCGATTCTGTTTTTTTTTTTTTAACAATATGCTATATCTTTGTTGTCTTTTTTTGATGCGTTGGTTTCTTGTTCAACAGATACAGAGAAATTTGCAGCTTAGGATTGAGGAACAGGGAAGGTATCTCCAAGTGATGTTTGAGAAACAAAAGCAGATGGAGGAAGATAAATCAAAGGCTCCTTCAACCTCCTCCCAGGATAACCCTTCCCCCACCGAGTCGAATTTAGTGCAGCCCTTGGCGGAGAACAAGTTAAATTCTTCGGGAGCACCCCCTGCTCAGATCGGAGTTGAAATGAATAATAATTCCAGTGCTATGTTGGAAGAAAGCACCCTGGGAGCCGGGACCAGCAATATTGAGGATCTAGTCCCAATTGTTAGTGAATCCAGTTCTGAACGGGGGGCGAAACGGCCGCGGTCAGATTAAACGTCCGTCTTGCAGCTACTTTGCGGGCGTGGTTAGACGGAACGGTTAATCCGAATAGGGAAATTTGGGAACCCTAAGATGGCGTTTTCATGTGGGGGAATGTTACTAATGTTATGATGTTATGTATCATCCATCTGATTGAATTTGTAGGAAATCCAAAGTCAAGCTCAATTCCAAAAAGGCACTCTCTTGACTAATGACCATTTCCAAGAGTGGGTTTCGGATTCCGTTTTAGGAGATCATAGGCCGTTTAGTGCCATAAGGATTTATTTATTTTTGTAAATACCAGTCTGACTTGACTTGGCCCTACAATTTTATGGAAATAATGTTTGGAATTTATCTGATTATCTTTCTTGACCTAGATTACGTAAAGACTAAGCAGCATCATCTGGCTTCCAAGGTTGGTATAACCCTTGAAACAAATTCTGTCACGGACCAAAGGTCGAACAGGTGATACGCATGGATTTGGACGA
>SOPF01000032.1:82102-92749 GCA_012979155.1 Hypericum perforatum | reverse complement strand
TGATGGGATTTAAATTCGAGAATTGGGTTGTTACCCCAATACGTAGGTTTTTCTTAACTACATATTAGCTATACCGGTTAGCTAGAGATTAGGTGTAAGTTTTTCCGTCACTCCCCGTGGTTTAGCTTGAGGATGGATGATAACAAAAAATGCAATTGATTTTTTTTAAAAGGCATATATAATGACGCAACAATTAAATTCGAATATATTTTTCCACAACTGGTAAAAAAGAAACTCCGGCAAGCAAATTCGCAATTGCCAAAACAAAACCTAGAAATTCCCTAGTGAAGGAGGAGAAGGAGAAGGAGGGAAAAAAATGTTGTTCCAGGTGGGAGGGCAGGGAACACGGCCGACCTTCTTCGAGATGGCGGCGGCACAGCAGCTGCCGTCCAGCCTCCGCGCCGCACTCGCCTACTCACTCGGCGTCAGTCATCCTTCTTGTCTCTGTCTTTTGTCTTTTGTCTTTTGTCTTTTGTCTTTTGTCTTTGTCTTGTTGTTGTTGGAGTTTGAAGAGGTTTGGGTGTGGGCAGGTGCTGGCACTGAGAAGGCCCTTCCTTCACAAGATTCTCGACTACGAGGACGAGTGCTTCGCCTTCCTTATGCTCGTTCTCGAGTCTCATAGCCTCCGCACCACCGGTCAGTCTCACTCCCCCCCTGCTGTTCTGTTCTGTTTTTCAATAAGCTCGAAACCAATGGAGGAGGCTAATTGTAAAGATAGTAATCATTTAGCCAGCCCGTGCCATAGGAAGCATGTTCATATGTTTTATGAAGTTTGTTCTTGTTGAGAATCCCGCATCGCTAGTTTCTAGTGCGGTGGACAAGTTTACAATTGTGGATTATCCACCAACCCATTGCTCTAAGTTTTTGGGGTTGGATATGGAGATTCTACATGGTATCAGAGCGGGTTGAAGTCAAAGCCCGTGCAAGCGGGTCTTGTTTGAGGGGGCTTCTTGAGAATTCCATATCCCTATGGGCGGCTGCCTCTGTGTGTTTTCACTTGCGCCTAACATATTTATGTTTCTCGACTGTTTGCCTACAACTTCGTAATATATTATCGACTGTTTGCTTTTCTGGCTCAGCCACTTTTTATCAACTGACCATTTTATCGATCTACTATTCGTTGTCCATGCATCCCTGAAATATATGGACACATTTGCTGATTGAGAGCTACTCTATTTATCGTAGTTGCAATCGCCCTAGCATGTCAACAACATTCTATCACTTTTGATTGGAGTTTGTGTAATGGTGCCTTATGTCAAATATTGGAAGTTTTTTTCTTGTTGGATCTTTGGGAATCTGCTGTCCTTGAAACATCTGATTAAGGCTTTAGTTTAGAAACATGATGGTTCTGCTGTAATGAGATATTCTTGTCTTCAGATGCCTCCTTCTCAGAGTCTTTGTATGGATTAAGGAGGAGAACTGTGAATGTGAGAGTGAAGAAGGAAGATGGTCGTGCCAAAGCAGGAGATAACGTAGACTACTCTAGCTTGCAAAAGCGTCAAAGAGTGCTCTCAGTCATATTTCTGGTACCATGATTCTTATTCTTTTCTTCGAACTTTTCGTGAGACGTTTTCATTTACCTATTGGTCCCACCTCCAATCAGACTGACTTCAGTTCATCCGATTATTAACCAACCGTCAACAGAACTTTACAGTTACTTAGATGCCATAGCCAGATGAAATGTGATGTTTTTTGAGCAGGTTGTGCTGCCTTATGTCAAGTCAAAATTGCATTCGGTATACAATAAAGAAAGGGAAGCGAGGCTTCAGGCTAGTTTATGGGGAGATGGTTTTGAGACTTTTGAAAATCCTACTTTTTCTGGTCCTGTCTCTCCCATGTCAAGGGGACCTTCCGAGCTCGAAGAAACAATAAGAGCACGCCTAGCGAAGAGACTGCAGAAAATTGTATTTGCTTGCTACCCTTGGTTACATGCTAGCGCAGAAGGTACATGCCTTAGGTTCTCATTGTTGAGGAATTTCATTTACTTGTATGTCCATGTAAATTAACGGGCAGGAAAACAATCAAGTATGTTGCATACTTCGTTGTTTCCCAAAGCTACAGTTCGTCGAGTTCCTAGCATGTTTTCCATATGCATAATTCGTTGATTATTTTCCTGATGCAAATGTTGCATAAAGTCAAGAAAACTACTGCAAAGTAGTTGCAGTTCTCTTGCAATGCTTGATTTGAAATGCTTTGTGTTCCACCAAAGCACACAGTTTTACCTGGACTTTTCATGCAGGTGTGTCATTTACTTTTCAGCTTTTATATTTGCTGGATGCCACCGGTTTCTACTCCTTAGGACTCCATGTACTTGGGATTCATGTTTGTCGAGCTACAGGGCAAGAGCTGGTAAAAATATTTGATAATTTTGCACTTCATCATGCTTTGATACCACAATAATAACTTATGCCATTTTCTTGCTGTAAGCTAGATGGATACTTCATCAAGAATTTCAAAGATAAGGAGCCGAGAACGTGAGAGACTGCGAGGACCTCCATGGCTGAAGGTATTGTTCAGTTCACGAAATCTGAAGTATGAGATTTTGTTAGATGTGTAATGTTAAAATTATATTTAGTCAGACATTTTTACTATGTACAGAGGATGTTACCTTTACTGCTGATTTCAGGCATTACAAGGTGGAATGCTGAGGTCTCTATATGCAGTGCTTGACTATGCGCAAACTGGCTTAATTGCTTCCGTCTTCTTCTTTAAAGTGAGTGCAAATGATTTGTTATATTCCACGTCATCAACTGAAGTTGATCATATGCATTTGCATTCTGTGTCGAGAAATTTTATCTCTTACTCTATCTGGCTTAATGGGAATGGTAAAAAAATTAAAAATGAGACCATAATTCTGTTGCAAACTTCTGATGCATGCTTGTTTTTATTTGACTCATCCTTTTCTTGGATCTCTTTGGTCTCCAACTTGATCTCTTGAGAGCCAAAGACTTTGTACTTTATATAAAATATCTGGCATTGTAAGAATTTATCGAAGTCATCTACTCCATATCGACTCCTTGTGTATCATCCAAGCTTCTCTGAAAAATCCTCATTTTTTTATCTGACATGTAAATTAGATGATGGAATGGTGGTACCAGTCTGCTGAGGAGAGAATGTCGGCTCCAACTGTTTACCCCCCTCCACCACCACCACCTCCCCCAAAGGTATAAAGATTCTTCCAAGCTCTTGGAAAGTGTCATGTTTTCGTTTGATGACAATGTTTTTGATAGCTTCGCTAGCTAACAATTTTTGTAAACTGCTGAATATTGCATGTGAGCTTCAGTGATCCTCTTGGCACCAAGTTATTCTGGTTGAAAAAATTGTTCAACGTACTGTTAAGTTTGATTGCAAAAGAAGATCATGTTTTCTTTCTGATTAAGCAGGTGGAAAAGGAAGGGATACAACTTCCTGCTGATAGAACAATCTGTCCATTGTGCTCGCAGAAGCGTGCAAACCCTTCCGTGGTTACTGTGTCAGGGTTTGTCTTCTGTTACACCTGCATATTCAAATATGTATCTCAGGTAGTCTTCTCTTGCCTTCAGTTTTTATAATATCCTAATTTATTTCTGTTCATGAAACTTTTTTTAAGAGTTCCTCTGTTCATGGAGCTGTTTGTTTTCCTTGACTGAAAAATTGCACCTAGGTCCCAGAAGAGATTATAGAACCTGATTTTGATCCAAGAATGTGGTTCTCTGAGAAACTTTTCGAGCTGTTTATTTTTTTTCATATTCTTTCTGGACCATCTCAGAATCATTTCTTTCACAGAATTGTCTAATTATATCGCTTTTCTTTGCCTTATCCTGACCATCTCAGAGCTGCTGCAATCTCCTGACAAATCATTTTATGTTTTATAATCTTCATGCAGTACAACAGATGTCCTGTAACCTTAATACCCGCAACCGTGGAGGAGATAAGGAGGTTGTTTCATGATGTCTAGAGACCTCGGGAATTTCCTCTCCAAAAAAAAAAGAGACATCGGGAATGCTTAGTACAATGATCTGCTCCTTCAATACCTAACAACGGAAGGCGGCCACATATTCATGTTTCTAACCAAAAGAGAAGTATTTGGCTCTACCTCTTGTTGTACATCAATCATTCTATTCAGTCCTATAATTGATGTTTTAGGTTGGTCATCAAGTAAATAATACTTAAAAAACATCTCAAATAAAACTTTAATATAAAATTTTTTCTTGAAATCATAACCATCATATCAGTCATATTCCGCTGTTTGGGTGTGGGTGCAATAAGCAACCTATGGGGGTTAATTAGGATGATAACAATTATAAATTTAGCCAATATTTTTACCTACCTTAAAGACAGCATATTTATTCGAACATATGTGAGCATATTGTATATACAATAGTGAAATCTCAAACCATATAATATGGATTAACATTTATGTATGGTTCAATTTTGGACATTTACAAAATTTTAAATCTACGTTAAAAGATAAATACAGTCACTTTCAAATTCTAGCAACTAAAGAATCAACTACGCCATTTTGGATAGCAATCGGAATTCAACTTATCCTAAAAAAAAAAATTTTACTTTAGGTCTTTAAATGGAATACTTTGAATTATAGTTTTCAATACCATTTTGGAGATATCGATCCAGATTTTAGCCTGACATCATCGGTCAGCTGATCCAGCTAGTTCAACCGTTATCTGGACAAAAAATTTGATTTTGACCTAAATTTGAAAATTTTATGTATATGTAATCTATGTATAAATATGATTGTATTTATAATCAATCGCTCCTCTAAAAGATCGTCAAACAAAATTAATTCAGGGACACAACAATCCAGATCAAACCCATATAACAAATTTCATTCTAAGATTAACAAGTAACCCAACAAAATTAACAACAATTAGAAGCTAAACTCATAGCAGATTCTATCCTAAAATTAACAAGCAACCTAACAAAATTTAACAACAACCAGAAGCCAACTCAAAAGGCAAGGAAATTGATGGGTCAACCTAATCAATTGTCAGATGGAGTGGCTCTCTCAGATAACAAGAGGACTCGGAAACAGCGGGGAAGAGGCATCTAGTGACACTTGTCGTATCTAACCTACATCAAATAGTTGAGAGAAAGAGATAACGGATACCTAAGGTCGAGCGGAGGCGACACGACGAAGTGGGAAGAAGTAGAGGAGTGGAGGCAGAGGGCAGGCAAAGCGGAGCATGAATTTTAGTTCCAGAGTTTTTTTCTAAAGTGGGAAGTGAAAAATGTAGATCTAATTAAGATTTATTAGTATTACATTTTTCTCGGTGAACCTTAACAAATGGATTATTCCAAAACAAAATTTGTATCCAAATGTCCAGTTCAACTAGAATATGACCGATTCGTAAGGTCAAGGTTGTACCTACTTTTTTGAACTGCTATCTCTACTGAATTTTTGTCCGACTGGTTAGACAGTTAATTAAATCACGAATTTAAAAATTATATTTTGAATTCACAATAACTAATACATCGTTCTCATTTTCGAATTAGATATTAAATAAAAATACATTTTTCATAATTAAATCAAACATTTACTATTTTGCAAAGCTAAACCTCAAACAGAAAGTACAAATTAGTTCATTATACTTTTATACAGAACTTTTGTTTTTGAAAATTTTTAAGATATAAATTGATTTGAGTATTTTCAATTCAGGGAGAGACGGTTTGGGGATGAGTACTGATGATGACGTGGAAAGTCTGAATGGTGCGGTGGGCCCACCGAGTTCCTATCTTCATATGATGCATCCTTTTCCTTGAAGGTTAAATGATGAGACATGAATTATTGGTTTTTTTTTTCTTCTTTCTATTCCATATGTCAATAACCGGTGAAATTATTTATCGGGCAATTTTTTTAGCATTCTTATAATCATAATATATATTTTTTCCGATTATACCAACTCATATTATTAGAACAATATATATGAATTACATTGAATACTGAATAGTCACATATTGGAGTTATTTCCAAAAAATTTGAAGTTCAAAATCTATTAAGAATCAATTGTTCTCGAAACATTCTAAGTATTAGATAATGTTCAAATTATTGATATAGTTAGTAAATCTTGTTCAATGCTTGATAGCCAACTCCCGTTTGGCGACTTTCACCTTTTTGTAGAGAGAACAAAAGCAAAGCTCTATAAGAAATTGTTAAGAAAGTCGCTAACGAAGAAGGAAGAATTTATGAGCTCTAGGTTTTTTTTTTCCGACTCAATTTGGAATGAGAAATGGAGGTGGAAAATGAATAATCCTATTATTTCTCTTCATACCAAGTGATAGTATTTAAAATATTAAATGAATTTTTTTTAGGAACACCAGAAAATTATCCTAGATTAGGAATATCGATTCATATTTCTTGAATTTGTAAAAACAAAATCGAAAAGGATGAACAAATCAAATTTCAAATTTTAGCTAAATTTAGAGTCAATTATATTTAGCTTGTATAATTTGACATATTTATCTCCCGTTTTTCTCTATTTTGTAATTTGATTAAATTTTATTTTTAATTTAACAAAATTGTACTTTAAAATCCCTCAAACCAAAATTGGAATTTTTTTGGCGAAAGACTACGTGAAAAAAATATTTATAACCTAAAACAATAAAAAAATAATTTTCTCTCTTCTTTTCTTAATCGTATTTTAAATAAAAAAAGTGACACAAATATGCCAAAATAAAATAGACTAAATATGGGTTCAGATTTGGTACTGTATTATCTAATATAATATAGTACTGTAATTTTATAGACAAAGACATTATAGTCATTTAGGTAAAAAAAATCAATCAAATTAACAAAAAGAAGAGAGAGAGAGAGAAAGAAGAGTATGGGGAAGGAGGAGGAAGGAGAAGAATAGCTCGGAGACCCGCCGCACCGAAGACCTGCCACACCAAAGACCGATCGCTCAGAGATCCACCGCAACAGAGAAGGACGATTCTAACAAGTTTCTCTTTCGTCGATCCACGATGGTGTCGCTCCAGAACTCTACCCACCTCCGCATCATCGCAATCGTGCTGGTGTCCAAACTTTGATAACTTTTTCGATAGTTTACCCAGATTATTCGATGGTTTACCCAGTTATATTCAATAGTTTATCAAGTTACATTCAATGGTTTACGAGTCATATTCAATAATATTCAATGTTTTACCCAGTTACACTCAATGGTTTTGCGAGTTATATTCAATAATTGGCTCGGTTATATCAAATTATTTAGCTAATTATATTCAATGGTTTATCCAATTACATCAAATAGTTTGCCCATTTTTATTGGATAGTTTGCCGGTTATATTCGATAGTATACCATGTTAAATATTTAATTTGATAATATTTGTTTGTAATTTATTAGATATTTTTCGTCGAAGATACTAAACTATTAAATAAAATAAAACAAACTATTAAATAAAATATACCAAACAATTGAATCAAACATACCAAACTATTAAATCAAATAAACAATACTATTGAATAAAACTGATTAAACCATTGAATCACACAGACTAAACTATTGAATCAAATAAACTAATATTGAATTAAACATACCAAACTATTAAATAAAATAGATCAAATTATTGAATCGAATAGACCAAACTATTAAATCAAAAAGACTAAAGTATTGAATTAGACATACCCATTGAATCAATTATATCAAACTATTGTATTAATTAGATAAAATTATTAAATCAAATACGATAAACTATTGAATATAACAGAATAAATTATTGAATAAAACAGACCAAATAATTGAATAAAACATACTAAACTATTGAATTAACAAACAAAACTATGGAATAAAATAAATCAAACCTTGAATCAAAAAAACTAAACCACTGAATCAAATAAATCAAATCATTGAATCAAAGATACCAAACTATTAAATAAAATAGACCAAACCGTTGAATCGAACAGACCAAACTATTAAATCAAAAAACAAAACTATTGAATCAAACATACCCATTGAATCAAATAATTGAATTAATTATATCAAACTATTGTATCAATTAGATAAAATTATTGAATCAAATATACCAAACTATTGAATCAATCTAATTAATCCATTGCCATCAAAGAGAGAAGGATGAACTATTAAATAAACTGAAAAACCATTGAATATAATTAAAAAAAAACTGGATATAACTAGAAAAACTTTAAAATAATCTGAGCAAACTATCAACAAAATTACACACTCATTTATCAATAAACAACAAATCAATTGTCAACAAAATCATGGAGAGGACGATGACATCTAAACAATGATTCCGGAATCTCGATGGAGTTTTCGATCAATATTATAAGTAATGTGATAGTCTCGATGGAGTTCCGGTTTCAAAATCTAAAGAAGGAGAAACTCTAGATTGTCGTCGTCGATATCATCATCATCGGAGAGGTTCATCGAGGTACGGTGGGTCTCTGAACACTCCTTCTCCTTCTTTCTTCTTCTTCCTTCTCCTTCCTCATAACCCCTCTCTCTTTCTTTTCTTTTTTTCAAAAGAAAAAAATGTCTTCTGTTTGTGTGGGCTGTCAGATCAACAAATTAAATTAATTTGTTGATCAAACGGTCTGGGCTTCAGTACTGTAGCCCAATAGAGATACAACTTCAAATCTTTTCCCAATATAAATATCAAGAGTTATGTCATTTTTTATGTTCTTTTTTGCTGTCCGTTTCTGCCTAATGAGGTGTAGGGCGATGAAAGGTCTGTTGGTTTAAATTAGTAAAAGAAAATGGGAGTGGATTCTATGGGGACAAATTTTTAGTCCCCATATGGGGACTAAGGGTGATTTAGTAAAATTATCTTACCTTTTTAATTTCTTGTTTCTCTTTCCAATTAATCCACGTTTCTCTTTCCAATTAACCCTTCAACTTCCAAATTTTGAATAACCACGTTTCTCTCTCCAATTAATTACTTTTAACTTTTTAATTAATCTCAGAAATCACTTTATTTTTTTTTATCCCAAAACCCTAGTCGTCAGTATTTTGTGATATTGGTTTATTGGTATATTGGTTGCTGGTTTGTTAGTTTATTGGTATACTGGTTGCTGGTTTATTGGTTTATTGGTATACTGGTTGCTGGTTTATTTTGAATAACCACGTTTCTCTCTCCAATTAATTACTTTTAACTTTTTAATTAATCTCATAAATCACTTTATTCCTTTTTATCCCAAAACCCTAGCCGTTAGTATTTTGTGATACTGGTTTATTGGTATACTGGTTGCTGGTTTATTGGTTTATTGGTTTATTGGTTGCTAGTTAATTACTTTTAACTTTTTAATTAATCTCAAAAATCAATTTATTCCTTTTTATCCCAAAACCCTAGCTGTCAGTATTTTGTGATATTGATTTATTGGTACAACCAGCAAACCAGCAAACAACCAAACCAGCAAACTAGCAAAGTACAACCAACAAACCAGCAAACGACCAAACCAACAAACCAGCAAACCAGTAAACTAGCAAACAACCAAACTAGCAAACCAACAAATAATCAAACCAGCGAACCATCAAACCAATGACGTAAAACCATACAACAATGACATAAACGAGAGAGAGAGATACAAATTAATGATTAGAATAATGATGGATGCTAATTAGGGTTTTGAAGAATTAACGAGAAAGAGAAAAGGAAACAAACTAATGAGGAGAGAGAGGCGAGGTGAATTTTAAGTTTCCTAAAAAAATGGGATATTTAATGATAATTATGCTAAAAAAGAGGAAGTCATTAACTACTTGGTTTTTAAGTTAGAGTAATAGGTCAAAAATGCCCTTAGTTATTTTACACCATTAGATCAGAATATTTTAAAAAAGATTCCAATCAGATGGTATAGATTTTAGTCCCCATATGGGGACTAAAATTTTGTCCCCATTGAATCCAAGTCCAAAGAAAGAAAATAGGGCTAATAAGTAACAGGTGCGCAAAAGCAGCACGATAGACAAATAAATATCAAGATTCCTTAGTGGTTGAAATTACATCGTACACGGCATTTGATCAAAATAATTCTCGCGTGTTACTTGCGAAATTAAAAAATTGAGACAATGATTGTGCTAGCTAACACAAACGCATTTTGAATTTCCTATTCAAAATTTTTTAAAAAAGATTGTTTTGGATTCGAGATTATTTTTCGAGAATTGAGAAATAAAGTAGGCTGCTGGTCTGTTGAATAAACCACCAAAACCGCCGGCATGCTAATAAATGAAATATTAAAAATCCAAGTACATAGCGTTACTTTTATCTAAAACTATGTTATTAAAACTCTATTTTAGTGATAGTTCTATTAAAAACAATTATAGATAATTTTTTACACCTAATTAAGTACATTTTATATTTTGTATCATAGACCAAATTCATTTTGAAACAAATCTGAATTCTTTACCAATTCAATGTGCCTAAAGTCACTTTCATTGGTGAAATTTCAGAGTTGTACTTTGTTAAATTTATACAATGGATAATTTGTCTTAATGATACCTTTACTGAAAAACTGTAACAACATCCAAATCTGTCGTTACTTGTATTGGCAATCAGTGCATAACTGGTGAAGGGAAGAAATGTCTGCTGCCTTCCCAATGTGGCTTTGATTTTTCACCCTCTCTCTCTCCCCCCTCTCTCTCTCTCTCTCTCTCTCTCTCTCTCTCTCTCTCTCTCTCTCTCTCTCTCTCTCTCTCT
>SOPF01000032.1:0-82002 GCA_012979155.1 Hypericum perforatum | reverse complement strand
CACACACTCAGAGGCTCTTCGTCGGGACAAATGTAAGATGTTTCCTCGGCAAAACCCGAGTATTAGAAGAACGAGTTTCTGTTTCGGGAATCTCCTTCTCTGGTAATTAAAGCTATTTGGACCAGATTTTCCATGTCGATGTTTATGTATCTTTCTCACCCTGCTCGAATCTAAGCTTAAATAATTTTCAGATAAAAACAAATGTTTTTCATCAGTTAATTTAAGAATTTGTTTGGTGATACCAACCACCATATTATTTCAAGCATGCAGTTTATGTGCTTTAGTGGTTTATTTGTTCCAATCTTGGTCGATTAGATATTGGTCTTATTTCTTGTGAATTATTGTATATTTTTTATTGGGATAATAATTATTAACTGGCAGGTAGCTAGGGAGGCTGAGGCTGATTATTTGTGTGAAGCTGTATGATAGAGAAAAAGTGTGGGGGACTCTGGTGGAGGTAGTAGCATTGGACCACAATAATTAATTTAAAGCTGAAAAAAAAACAAATATCCTTAAAATTAATTAGCTCAGACAAAGTACAATAACAAGCTTTAATGTTCCCAATTACGTGAGTGAAACAAATAGGTGTTTGGTAGTGGTTGCAAACTTTCATGTGACCTATTACAAGGTGGTTAAAAAAAGGGCATCATCACATTGTAACGTCTGAAGCTCCGTCAATTCGTAAACGCGGGAAGAAGAAGTTGGTGGACAAAGAGAAATGGATCATCATCATCCCTTGAGCCAGAAGTCTATAGAGAGAGTAGTGTCACAGAGGGCTCTCCAAATGGGGAGCTCATTCCCATGCCAAGTCTCTGTGGTGGGTTTCCTCTGTGGGGTTTGTCTCACCTCTGTCTTCCTTGCGGCTATTGGTCTTGGACCCATCTCTTTCTCTTACACTCCTCTCGGGAATTCACTCTGGAAAAACTCTTCGAATTCTGCACTCACCAGTGAGTATAATTCTCACTCTTCAGATAGATACTTTTGTCTTTTATGTTACCCCTTTTAACCCAAGTTGCTTAAGCTGCTTGGGACAATTTCAATAAATTCAAGTAGAGTATTGATCAATTGATAAGAGCTTGTTTTCGTTTAAACACGTCTCTAGTTCAATCTTCGAGAAAACATGTGTTAAATATTTGTTGACAAAATTTTGTAATCTTTCAAAAATCGTACCATGTTTAAATTTGAGTTAGTCGATCTAATAGTTTTTTAGATGATGTAAAACAAAAAATAAATAAATTCAAAGCAGAGTTATGGCTTAAACGTAGGAGTCACAGGTTATTGGTAATCGTGACAGCTTTGTTGGTTGAGGAAATTCTTAATGTATCAAGCGTGTGGGTGAAGAAAGAAAGATAGATAAAACTTCGTAGTTGTTGTCAAATACTCAGTTGATCATAATGAAGCAGTGAATTAGAGTACCATTTTGTCACTTGGAAACCAACAAACAGATTATTGACCTCAATTGGTTTAATTTTGTTGGGTCAATGCAAGTGATACAAAGTGTGTTGAAATGTAGTAGATATCTTGATGAGCACAGAATGCAAACTCGAGGCGAAGGAAACCGGGAGATGGTCGAACAATCGAAGAGGCAGCAATATCGGTAATGAGGTCGATGATGACTATGATGATGCAATTTCGTTACTGTATTCTGCTTGGAGCAAGTTGCTCAATGCGTCGATAAATGGAGAGGACGGACTTCTCGAAACAGTTAACGTCCCGAATGCTCCACACTTGGAGAACTGCAAATCGCGTGCTCGTTCGAATGAGCAACTCGACAAACGTGGCGAACACGGGAGCTTTCCTCCCTGGACAACATGGAAGGGAATGCTGAGGCATCAGGCTATATCAGAAGGAGGTGCTTATCCTCCATGGGTACGCTTCTCAATGTACAGTCCTTTTGTACTTGTATTTGTATTTGTATTGATCATTATCAGTACCTCATTTAGTATTCTTGTAGATAAGCGGATCAGATGAAGATAATTATCCGCTGACGAGGAAAGTTCAACGTGACTTGTGGATCCATCAGCATCCTACAAACTGCAGGGACCCGAGTTTACGGTTTTTAGTTGCGGATTGGGAGAGATTGCCTGGCTTTGGTATAGGAGCCCAGCTGGCTGGAATGTGCGGACTTCTTGCGATCGCTATCAACGAGAAACGGATCCTTGTGACGAACTACTATAACAGGGCTGACCATGATGGCTGTAAAGGTACTGCACGATCTAGTTGGTCTTGCTACTTCTTCCCAGAGACCTCTCAGGGTTGCAAACTCCGTTCTTTCGAGCTAATGGCCGATAGAGAAGCGTGGGAAAAGGGCATCATTACGTCGAAGAGAAACTATTCCTCGAAAGAGATATGGGCGGGACGTATTCCAAGGGCATGGGGTGAACCTTGGAGTCACTTGCAGCCTACAACAGAAATAAACGGCAGCTTGCTTTTGTCTCATCGTAAGATGGATCGAAGGTGGTGGAGAGCTCAGGTAATGCAATTTTGAAGTAGAACTGAGCTTAATCATTTCTACATATACTTAAGCTTTTGTATTCTGTTACTTCTATTGGGCAGGCTATACGTTACTTGATGAGATTCCAGACCGAGTATACTTGCGGGTTGATGAATGTCGCTCGCAACAGTGCGTTCGGCAAAGAGGCTGCACAAATGGTTCTTCAAAGCCTCGGCGGACAATGGCCCAAGGTACAATTCATATTCACTGTTCATGTTTTGCAGTTATTAACACTGACATGTCTGTTCTCCGACAGGAGAGAAGAAACAAGCCAATGTCAGGTCTCGAAGAATACGTTTGGTCGAATCAGAAACCGTGGGTTCCTAGGCCACTGCTAAGCATGCATGTAAGGATGGGAGACAAGGCCTGTGAAATGAAACTGGTCCAATTTGAAGGCTACATGCAGCTAGCTGGTAGGATCAGATCGCGATTCCCGCACCTTACAAACATCTGGCTGTCGACCGAAATGCAGGAAGTCGTCGACAAATCAAAGCAATACAAGAACTGGCATTTCTACTACACGAACGTGACAAGGCAAGTTGGGAACATTGTAATGGCTAGATACGAGGCAAGTCTTGGGAGGGAAACGAGCACTAATTACCCGCTTGTAAACTTCTTGATGGCAACAGAGGCAGACTTTTTTGTAGGAGCCTTGGGTTCAACATGGTGCTTCCTCATAGATGGGATGAGGAACACAGGGGGAAAGGTCATGGCTGGTTACTTGAGCGTCAACAAGGACCGATTCTGGTAGAACGAACTTCGACGTGTAAAAATCAAATGTATAATCCTGAGTCCTACTGTACATAGCCTATAGTACTCACTGTTATATACTTGATGTCAAAAGCTATTATTTCGATGTGTTAGTTCTGGGTTATTCAGACTTGTTTCTGCAGTTGAAGTATCCAAAAATAGAACATCAAGCACAGCCGCAACATCGGCTTGTTCGGTGTACCGAGGCCGAGATTCTTCCTGCAACTTCTCGAATGTGATGGCATCGAGAGAGTTGTTCATGCTTCGGTGCTTCCCGAGTCCATAAGGATCAACAAGTTCTTCTATTTGGCTTTCCAATTACTTCCCTGTGGCAGAATCCTTACGACATTGTCCCCCATCATCACATGGTAGGATTTCAAGGGATCATCCTCAAAGGTCCCATTCATCTCTGCCATATACACCTCAACGAAACGGAAAAAGCTTATCATTTCTCATTGTAACGCATATATTAAGTTTGGCTAATGTTGATTACATAGTCTTACCATGTAGGGATTAAAACGCATAAATTGTTTACGTACGATTTTAGGTGCCACACTGGTACATTTATAGCAACAGGCTCGACGTTTTCACAAAGGTGAAAACTTAAACATGAATACAGAGAAGTTAACCCTCAAAAAAACATGAATACAAGGCTAATAAAATGTCATAACGGAATAATCGACAAATTGCAAAAAAATAACAGAAATTGATAACCCACGACTTGGATACAAATATTAATATTTAAAGAGAGGAAAATAAACATTTTTTTCCTCCAATTGCACATCACATACAACAAAAGAGAAGAAGAAGAAGAAGACGACGACGACGACGACACCAATGTCTTTCTAGCCTCGTATGAAACCCGGAAGCCCTAGCAAATAACATCTACTAAATCACCCACCATTTGCACCCAAGAAAGACAAGTGTCGGAAACTGCGGGATGGCAGTTTCCTGTTAACCAAAGTGATGATGATGCCTAATTTGCCAAATGTTCTCCACCTTCGATTACATGATGAGCACCAGCATCCCTTGCTCTGGCTGCTGTTGGATGTTTTCTGTTCTTCTTGCTTTTGGCTTTCCTGGCTTTCATGCGGCGTTTCTTCTCATTCGCATCGACCCATGTGTAGTCCGATGGTATGTGAAAGGGGTCAACCTCGTCTTTATACCGATGACTGTCACTATCGCTCGATTGTCCACCTCGACTCCCTCTCATCCAAGAAATCCATGAAGTTGAGCTCTCTGAATCTTTTGACTTGGCATCCTGAAATACAGGGCTGGAGGGAGGGGTCGCAAACTCTTCTAAAGGCTGAAGCTCCTCAAATTTTGTGAACGTCACAAGAACCCGGATTGTTGGAACAATAGGAATAGCGACCTTCACCGAAAGTACAAAAAGAAAGCGTCAGACTGGCACCAGGCAGAATTGAAAAGGCAAGCAGACATCTAAAGGCAAATTGTTATTTGACATATCACGAAACTGTTATCACTTTGTAAATGACGCATAGAACACTATGATGGTCAGTCCACCAGTCAAATGGTAGTCATATCAAATAGGACACTGAGAAATCGAAGAAATTGCGATTTGTTTTTGCTCGAAACAACTTGGTAACAAGAACCCACATGGACTATTCAAAGATTGTGCTGGGCAGGGCAGAAAAAGGTGACAAAGCTCTTTTCCTAGCTTGACTTGGGCCCACTGGCTAAACTAGAACACAACTGGTTCACGAGTAGATTTACAATCTTAGAAACAACTTCTACATGCAATGATCTAGATGTCATTTCATATTACTGAATCAACTGCACAAAATGAGGTAGAAGAGCAACTAACTACCTTCTCTAAGAAATATCAGAAATAATGATGACTGATTTATGCTGCGCAAAGTACTAGGGCAAATTTTGTTGTCACAACTTCTTTTGCAGAAACTAAGATGGGTATATATGAATCAAAAGCCAAATAGAAAATGACAGAAGCTGAGGCAATCTACAAATAAACTCTAGCTTATCATTGGCAGACAAATCCAATATCTGAAGATTACCTTAACGGGAAATGTTCCATGAGGCAGTTTAGTAGTAAGGAGCTCCCTCAGTCTCCTAAGAGCTTTGACCTTGTTTGCTAATATATCAAGCACAGGTAAAAGTTCCTCTGTTTTTAATGGAAAATCAGGTGTCAGCCACAATACTGGTCGTAGACCTTTTTTGTACTCGCTCTCATTTTTGGTCTCGTTAGCAGGACCTTTCTTCTTTTTCTTCTTGCTGCTCTTATCTTTTCCGCTCTTAATATCTTCGATGTCGTCCCTGGAAAACTCAGATGGCGAATTTTGATGATCCATAGACTTCTGCTTCCCACTGTCCGTCATCAACTTAGAGAACTTTTTTGAGATCTTGGAATCTTCAGAATCATCAGTATTGTTCCTTGAACCTTTGGTCTTCCAACCAAACAAACTCTTTTTCTCTTTTATCACACCATTGGAGTCACCATTTTCTTGATAATCGAGCATACCAGGTTCTTCATCTTCACCAATTCCATCCGAGTTCTCCATGCGCAGTGCAGAGTCCAACTGCTTTTGCTCCTCTGCGGTCAGTACATCATCAAATTCATCATGGTCGGGCCCATTGGCCAACCGTTCCTCATCATCCGCAGCAAACAGTTCCTCATCAGTCATAGCACCAGGAACACGCCTCGACTTCACACTAACCATCACATTAAGCATGTCATAAATTTTTGCCTTCCAATTTCCAACCATCTCTGTCCTTTCTTGCCTCCTCCAGTTTAAATGAGGAACAAGCTCTGCCTGAGTGACATCAATTCCAGGCCTGTACATATTAGTTTGAGACATCAAAGCCACTTCATGGGCAACTTCGGTTTCTGTGGGTTGGGATCCAGCACCCTCCAGGGCATTAGTGATCTCTTTTTCCTTGTGAGCGAGAACAATTAAAGAACCAGGTGACAATGTTACCTTTCCATCATCCGAAGAGTAACCCTCCCCCAGGAAGAGAAATGTCTGATCTGACCTCTGAATGCGGAACCCATCAAACCCAGCAAGTGTCATATCAGCACGAAGGTTAGAACCTCGCTTCCAAATGCGGTAGGTATCCGATGGCGCAATACGCCCAATAAATGGAATCACCGAACTTTCAAAATGAAACGTTAGCTCCATGTAAAAGTCCCTGATACGCGCAGCTGAAGCAACTATACGAGGAAGCCTCCGGCACCATTTCGCCCATGCAAGAGGCTGATAATGCCTGGCAATAATCATCGCAATCGTCTCCTCACGAGTGCAAACAGCCTCTTGAAGAGCACTCCAACCATTCTCATTCTGCAGACTCCAGTCAGCTCCGGCTGCCATCAAAATCTCAGCCGAAATGGGATCCCTTAGCTTGACAGCGAGATGCAGAGGGGTCTCACGGCCGGGAACATCCCGTCGATCAATGACAGCAGAGACAGCATCGGCGTCCTGCTCAGCAGCAACGGAATCTTGCTCAGATTGGACTTGGCCGGCCTTGGCAAGGTGCGGGAGGGTAGAGATTATCCTCCTGAGGCCAGCATAATCACGACGCACAACTGCCAAGTGAGCCGGGCTATGAACATATCTCGAAATATCTTCCATATCGAAACCCTACTACCTTCCTCGACTTTCGACACGCTCAGCTTAACATTTAACTGATAGAACAACCATTATCCATCTCGTCGGGTACTCTTAATTACAGTTCCAGGTTAACCCTAATAACAACAAATAGAGCCAAATTTAGCAACCAAATCTCCCACATTACGACGACAGAAGAATTGGAAAGAAATGCCCAAATCGAAAGAGAAGAGAAAACCCATTTAGAGAAGTACCTAAAGACCGGATCTTGGTTCCAGGTCTAGATCTAATCTTTCTTTCTTGAGCGATCTTGGGTTTGGTGTCCTAGAAACGGCACCGTCGGGATCTGGTTTTCTTGGTTTCGTATGCTTTTTTCCAATAAATCTGTGGTGTTATTCAAGGTTCAGGGTTGAGATTTGGGGGGGTACAGGGTTCCACTACTCTCTCCAGTGTAGAAACACACCTTTTGCTTTTCTCTCTTCTGCGCTGCGCCCCACTCTAAATCCAGACATGTGTTTTCCCTGCTGAAATGCCCTTCGCCTTTCACCTTATTTACTTCTATCTGCCATTTCTCTCTACTAGTATAGTATTATTCTTCTCTTCCAATATTCTATTCTTTGTTTTGAACTTCCTACCTATCAGAACAGCATATCGCGTCATATTTTTTGAATGGTTGAACAATTCTCAATATATAAATACAAAAATAAATTACATTCTAAGTACTATTATACTTTTAACCCATACTCTTATATGACACAAAAACACTCCTTTTAAAGAATACGATCATTAGTCTTACTAAAATTTTCTTGCGATGAAATTTACTGAAAAAATCAACATGAAAGGAAAAATCACATCAGCATCATCAAAACTCACATCGGGCGTTGATACTAGTATACAAAATCTCATATCATATGAATCCATAACACTACAAGTTCAACGAGAAAAGATAACTCCTTGCAAATTATCTAAGTACAAATCCATATAAGAAATTAATAGTATATTGAATACAACGTAGTCAAATGAAATTTTCAATACATGCTTCGAGCTAATGTCACCCTCTTTACTGCATTCATGCCAACTATGTTGGATATCGATCTCACAGTTTTTTTGCAAATAGCTTGTGGGCTCTAGCAATGAGAGACATCAGGGAATCGTCCCATGCACAAACGTAAGCCTTCCTTTAAGTAATAATCGAGCTGATGTTATTTCTGCATTGATTCATGTAGACATAGTAGGTCTTTATCATACACCATCTTATGATGATTATAGTTACTTTCTTACCATAGTAGATGATTACACATGAGCAACATGGATTTACCTACTAAGGAATAAATCAGAAGTCCAGTCCTACTTAGAAAAGTTTTGTAACATGGTGGAAACCAAATTTCAGTCTAAGGTAAAAGTTATATGTAGTGATCAAGGATGTGAATTTCTCTTTAATTCCTTTTTCCTTCATAGAAGCATAGTCCACAAGATTACATGTATTCATACTCCATAATAAAATGGTTGCGTTGAGCGAAACACCAACATATACTCACTATTGCCTGAGCTATATGATTCCAAGCTTTCCTATCTTTACCCTTTTGGAGCATTAATGTCCTTCATGCAGTACACTTAATCAACCTTACACCTACACCTATCTTATATGACAAAATCATATTTGAGTTATTATATCACAACCCACCAAAGCTGAATCACCTCCATATTTTTTATACTTATATTATGGTACAACTTTACCAAGATTATCAAAGTTTGATGCAAGAGCTCGTCAATATATGTTTTTAGGGTAAATTATCCTCAGACCTCTAAGTTTTGTATGTTTTTGTGGTAGGACCCCTGGATAATTTGAATTAGATTTAGGGTCCCTACTTTTTGAATTAATATTGGTCATGAGTCCTTGGCTAATGTCAGCAACTTTTTTTGTCATTAAATTGACCAAAATACCCTTAAACAAAAAAAAATAAAAAATGACCATCTTCATCTTCAATGAGCATGAACATCAAACCCAGAAAAATAACAATATAATCCAAAAATACAAAAACACATTTCCTACAAGCCAGTTCTATATAAGCAACTAAAATCCAAATATTGAAAATAGACACCAACATAAAGGAACCGATGCCTATGCTACTTTTATTCATCTTCGCGATGAACATCATTAAAATTGGATGCTGTTGACAAGAAGAAGATCGAGGATGCAATCGATGAGGCTATCAGTTGGCTCGATGCTAACAAGCTGGCTTCTTCGAACATGGGAACCCCACTGAGCACGGAACAAATCTCGGCGAGGGAGCCTAGGGTTATGATAGAGAGGAATTTGGAATTGGAGTCGGGCAGCACAACAACTGCGAGTTGGATCTTGGCTTCCTTGTACAACTGAGTCTACTATGAGCCACCCACCGTCGATCGAATCTCGAAGTCACCACGACAAAGCTTGCTTACTGATGAGTGCTTAAAACACTCATTACTTATGTCCATTTTATAGTTCGTTTTTAGTATTTTAGGTTGTTTTATTTAAGTTTTAGTTATCTTTGGCGTAGTTTTGTTTATTTCATGTTTTTAGTTGTGTATTTTGTTTCTCACTATATTTTATGGTTTTAGGAGCTAATTCAAGGAAATAGATGATGACCGAGCTAGACGAGTGGATGTATGGACGAGAGGAAAGATGCAAAGGCGAGAAGAGCAAAGCTGAGGACCTGGCACACGTCAGAGGAAGTTGGCGCACGCCAGGACGGCACTATGAGTAAATGACCACGAGCAAGAATGACCAGACGCGAACGACCAAGCATCTGAAGACCTGGCATACGCCAGGCACAGTTGGCGTATGCCAGACCAGACAGTGACAGAGTTGCCACTTGCCTCTTTGAGTGGAAAACAATGGAGGGGGCCATGCACTCGGGATTTCTTGGCCTTCTGGTGACCATGGCGGACCATTATGATGTAGAGGTGGATAGTTGTTAGGATATTAAGTTAGTTTATTATTGTTTTGACTTTTGACTTTTGTTAGTGTAGAAGTGACACAAGGGAGAGAGTGTGATAGAGCAGCACGATTTTTTGGGCATCTCTCAGTGAGGAACTTGAGAAAGAAAGCTGGTTTCAATCTTGTAAAGCTTTTCTTCACTTAAACTCTTAATTTAATGCTAAGTATGTTGATGTTTATGTGTATATTGTTCTTTGCAACATGTGTGAGTAGTTGATCTTTGAGTTTGGTGGCTTAAAACCACTACTTAGTCATGGTTTAGAGGGTTAAAAATATGATGAACATGTCAAACTAACGAATTTAATGCCATGCTAAACTTGCTTTATCACCAAGGTTAGAAGTTAGTTTAAACTTGAAACCGAGAGGAGATAGTTTAAATGGAAAGGTTAGTTAGATAAGTTGCTAGTTCAAGTTGCTAATACTCTTACTCAGTGATTTATTGTCCTTAAAATGATGCATATAGTTGGTTCTTTGCTGTGCTTAGTTGGTTTTTGGAGTCGAGAGAACATCTTATCATTCTAAGCATGGTAAAGAAGCAATTTAGGCCTTTCTAGCACGAGAGTGTAGTTTGGTTGATTTCGAAACACTAGGACCATATTATGTACTTAGTAAACCTTCTGAATTCGATGATTATTTTGGTTTTAAGTTCATTTTGCTCATTTGTGCAATATAAGTTGTTAAAAAATCTGTTAGAAAACCAAACCTTCAAGTAACTAAGTTCATAATTTGTTAGATTAGTAATTTGACTTAGAATAAGTATTTCCATCAAACCACTTCATAAATTGATCTTAGACAAGTTACAAAACCAAGTTGAAGCTTTAAACTCGGTCCTTGTGGGACGATTTTCCCTTACTTACTCATTTGTGCAACTCTGCTAGAAAAACTGCTGTGTTGGCGCACGCCAGACATAGGTGGCGTATGCCAACTTTGGCCATCCGAGGCAAAAACTCTCACGCCAGAAGAGTTGGCGTACTCCAACTCTTCGAATACGTAAAACCTGGCGTACGCCAGGAATTTTTGGCATACGCCAGGTCGTCTAGACAGAGACCTGTCGTTTAGAAAAATAGTAGAAAACTTAAGGATAAGAGCAGACCCCTCTCGCCCGGGAGGATTAGGAACAAATTGGCGCCATTGCCGGGGATTGAGTTTTAAATACTTGATTTGGTGAACAAACTTGGGTTAGGAAAACTTTTATATATTATAATTATAATATAATATAATTAAAAAAAACAACAAAAAAAATTTAGAGTTAATTTTTAGCATTACTTGCAACACAAGTTACTTGCGAGGAAAGTTACGTGCATGCCCTTAACCAGGTCAACAAAAAATTCTTCGTTAGAATTTGAAGAAGACATTACTCGATTAGAAAGGTCATTGCGTAAAGCAAAAAGAGATAAATCAATGATGGATTAAAGACAAGAAGGACAAGAAGCTAAAGTTCAAGCTCCTAGAAGATCTTTAATGGACCATGGAAGACCGACCTATGAAAGAGGAAAAACTGGAATCCAGCAGCCAGCTATTGAAGCTAATCACTTCGAAATCAAGCTGGCAGTGATTCATATGCTTCAAGCATCGGGTCAATTTTATGGACTACCTAATGAGGATGCAAATGACCATCTTGGAAACTTCATGGAATTAGCTGATAACTTCAAGTATCATGGAGTATCTGACGATACTGTTAAGATACAAATGTTTCCATACACACTTAGGGACAAGGCTAAACTATGGTACAAGCAACTAAAAGATTCTCCAATAACCACTTGGGAGAAACTTGCCAATACTTTTCTGGATAAATATTTCTCATATTCAAAGACAAGCAAGCTTGTCAAAGAGATCACTAACTTTGAACAATTTGAAGGTGATTCTTTGAGTGAAACTTGGGAAAGATTTAAGGAGTTACAAAGGAGTTGCCCTCATCATGGTTTAACAAAGGAATCTTTACTCAAAACTTTTTATTTCAGCCTTTTACCTACAACAATGGTAACTGTTGATGCTGCCTCCAATGGGAATTTTCTGAGGAAGGAAAGAGATGAAGCCTTCTATATTCTGGAAGAATTGGCAGCAACAAACAAGATAGTCGCAAATGAAAGAAGAAAGCAACCAATGAGAGAGATGAGGGAACTAACTGAGCGAAGCGAGAAGAGAGGAATGATTGAACTTGATGCTTCCTCATCATTTCAAGCTCAGTTAGATTTAATGGCAAAGCAGTTGCGAGACTTGAGTGTAAACAAAGTTAATGCTGTCGATATTCAATAAAATTGTAAAGCTTGTGTAACATTGGCCATGAAATTAGTCAATGTGCCATGATGAACCAACAAACTGAGCCAGTCAATTTTGTTAGTGGTCAAGGACAAGGAGGAAACCGAATGGGGAATAATCCATATTCCTCAACATATAATCCTGGATGGAGGAATCATCCTAACTTCTCATGGAAAGACAGAAGCAATGAAGACAGTATGGCAATTGTCCCTGATAAAGGACTACCATTACGAGCACCACAACAAGGACCACCACCTAGTTTTCAACCACGTGGATTTTTAGGAGAAAGAATGGGGGCCCTAGAGGAAAGATTTGACAAGGTAGAGAAATTCATCCAGCAAACTAGAGAATCATCCACTAACCAAAGCGAAATACTGAAAGCCTTGGCAAGTTAAGAAGCAAGGCAAAATAATTTGGAACAATTCCTTAGGGGGCAGTCAACTGCCATGCGCAACATGGAAATACAACTTGGGGAAATTGCAAAGGCAAATGCCCAAAGAGCTTTAGGATCACTCCCCTGTTCTACCGAAGAAAATCCTCGAGGTCATGTTAATGCTATCGCTTTAAGAAGCGGTAAAGAATTAGCTTCTCAAACAGTCAATGAGAAGGCTAAAGAAATTAAAATAGTGGACTCTAGCCAAGATAAGGGTGAAGATGTAGAGGAAGAGAAAGTTGAAGAAGTGCCGCAAGAGAAAACTTCAGAAGAAAAAGTGGTAGAGGAAGAAGAAGTTTATGTATCACCACCACTGATGTGCGTGTAAACGTACACACATCTACCTATGTTTTGTGTGTAGTTTGTTCGTGTTTTAATTCTATTTTGTCGTATGTCGAGTATGTTTTCATGCATTTTGTATTTATGTTGAGGAGCGGGAGATCTGTCAGAATTTGGTTATTTTGTAGGTGCTTGGATAGTGGAGATGAAGATGACGAGGTACAGGGAGAATGGCAAGCGGGACGAGAATTGGTGAGAATGCGAGAAGAGTTAACGAAGAATGGTTTGGCTCAATCCGTCGACATATGTTAGAAAATACATAACTTTCTCATACGAACTCCGAATTGAGTGATTCTAAGACGAGAAGATCCGCGACATCTTGATCTACAACTTTCGTGTTTTGAGTTTTGCAATTTGCGGAATGGATAAAGTGTCAAAGGTGAGTTGAAGCTGGCTGCTGAGTTCCAGCGACCCGCTGGAAAAGCCAACGACCCGCTGGACTTGGGCAGCGCGGATTATCCGAGAAAAGATTATTTTGCTTGTTTAGTCGGGCCAGAACTCTTTCGTTTTTAGGGTTTGTACTAGAGACCTATATAAGGCCTTGAAACTTAGGTTAAAGACATTCTTGGTCAGTTTTCACGCAAGAGTCATAGCTTTTAGGTTTTATTACTTTACTTTACTTCAAGGATTGTCATCAACAATTTGGATCTTCAATCAACGCAGTATTTTCATATCTCGTAATCAAGATTTGTCTTTTCATTCATCTACTTGATTATTCATTATTTGATTGATTCGTGTTGTGTGTTCTTGGATTGAGATTGACAACCTTAGTCCTTAGCACGAGATTACATCCGTTGTTTCGTTTCCTTTCGTTTATTTATCTTTGCTTAGATATTGTTGTTAGGATTTAGGATTGACAACCCTAGATTCGAATAACAATAGTAAGATTCGTTAAGTTAATTGATTGTGGTGCGAATTTAGGATTGACAACCCTAGGTTTGTTCCGTGATTTATAGTAGTTAGTTACAACCCAATCATTCGAATTGAATCGCTTAGATTAAGATTGAGAATTCATAATCTGGTAATTAGAGAATTGATCCATCTGTCCCTGTGGAGACGATCTTACTTATCTTTATATTACTTGTGCGATCGTGTTCTCTTGCACGTAATTTAGACCCGATATTTATCGCATCAAGTTTTTGGCGCCGTTGCCGGGGACAGATTTGAATCAATCTATCTTTAATATTGGATACAGTATTCTTGATTTTGAGACTAAGCATTATTTTTCGTTTTCTGTTCATCACTACACTTGATCTCCTTTGTTGAGTTGTGCAGTACAGTGAAAATTGTAGGAGATGAACAATATGAGGAGGCATACCTACCCTAGATTGACCGACCTTAGGTCCAGCATTGCATATCAAGCTGTCGAAGCTATAGCCACAAACAATTATGAGTGGGGAGAGAGATCAGAAAGGAAGAATGTTGCAAGTGTACAAGACAGTGAGGAGATTGTAGCCCTTCAAGCACAAGTGGCAGTTCTTACACAGGTAATCCAGTCTGCATTCACCCCACAGCCTACACTACCCTCTTTGATTTGTGACATCTACACTGGCCCACATGGTACTAATAATTGCTCTCTCATTGCTGAATCTGATAATTACTTGGGTAATGCTAATAATGATCCATATTATGCTATGTATAACCCTGGTTGGAGAAACCACCCAAATGTTTCATGGAGAAACGATGCAGGTCAGCAGGTACCTCAACAATATGGACCAATACTGGGAGGTAGTGACGCTCAAGGTTTTCAGCCACAACAACATTTTCAGCAGTATCAACAAAAGTGGCAACATCAAATGCTATCCTATCAAGATCGTCAAGGTGAAGATGAGTTACAAAAGCAAGTACTGAGCCATGAAGTCACACTTAGAAACTTGGAGGTACAAATTGGCCAATTAGCAGCACAACTGAATGAAAGACAGCTAGGAATACTTTCGAGCAACACTGAAGCCACCCCCACCAGACAGGAGCACTACAAGGCCATCATGACTCGGAGTGAGCTAGATTTGGGAAAGAATAGGGCAAATCCAGTGGTGAAACCTCTAGCACAGCAGGTGAATGAGGAGGACGAAGAGCTCAAAGTGACTCCAATATCAGCGAGAAAGACAAACATTGATGTGAACAAAGAGGAGCTGTAGTTCAAAGTCTGTCATAATGAGGTTGTTTTCAATGTATTCGAAGCAGCTAAGTACTCCACCATGGAAGATAACTGTTACCGAATCAATGTCATTGATAAGTTGGTAATCAAGCACATTGATGAGACTGTTCCTGGAGATGAGCATGAAGTGATACAAGAAATTCAAGAAGGGGTGAATGAGCAAGAAATTCAGGAACAAGTATCATGGGTGCGAGCAACTAAACCATCAAAACCAAATGATCCACCATGGCCCAAGTTGAAACCATGCAACATCATGCCACCAGACTTAGAGTGTAAACCACCACCAGGTCACTTGAGGGTTGTAGTCGAAGTGAATAGTGAGCGTATAATGGTAAATCGGGACCCCCATATTGGCCTACAAGGATCATGGGCAGAACTAAATGACCCAGGACCTTGGTAATTGGTTGAGATCTCATCAAGCTAATGATGTTAAATTAGAACTACAATTATCCTCTCTTTTCCCTACACTTTTTAATTTAGCATCACTCGTCCGAGTTTCCCTGAGTTTGTGGGTTTCTAGGGGAATGTATATAGTGTCACCTTCGAAACAAATGTCATTTTAGTTTATTTTTGCAGGACAACAGGTCGAGACAAACTGCACTATGAATTCAATCGAGTTTTCTTGCCTCCTCTCCCTCAATTTCCACCACCACCGCATCCTCAACTCTGAACAGGTGTTTCTGCTCTTTTTCTCTACTTTTTGTTGTTTGCATAGTATGCCATTTCACATTGAGGACAATGTGTTCTCTAAGTGTGGAGTTGTACGATGTGTGCATTGTGATGTTTTAGGAATGTTTTCCTTTATTTTCTTTTGTTAACATATGCATATAATCGAGTCTGTTATGTATGTGGCGTGTGTTTTTAATTGAAGTGATCGAGTCATCTGAAATTGATGAACTTACCTCTGAACTTGTGAACCTAGAATGGCTACTAAATCTTATTGCTTAGTCAGGAATTGAACTTGAATGTTGTGAGCGGAATTATGTAGGCTCAACACCCTTGGTTATTTAGGTTGATAGTTGCACTAGGTGGACCATGCTTGAGAGCTTGATGAGTGACCTTGTGAGAAATTTGTGCCGAAGGATGAGACATCCGTCTCTATTTTATTCATGAGGTGCTCGCGTATCTCGGGTGATGGGAATAGTATATTAGCACTTGGCACGATTTCGTAGTGCAGGGTGAGTTATATATCGGGGGCCATTTTGATGTTGAGCCTAGAGCCTTAGAGCCAAAAACCCGTTCTTCTCCGTTGCATAACCCCGTTGAGCCTAAGCCTATTTATTGAGCTACTATTTGCACACCATAATATGAGCCAATATCCAACTCCCACCGACCTTTAGCTACTTAATCCGAGGGATTAGGACATCATTTGTGGGATATGTTTGTAAGGGTGCATCTTGTAGTATAGCTGGGGTATGGATTGTCATTTGGGTTTGCAAAGGGTAGAATTGAGGCCAACAGTCAAAAATCGGGATAAGTTGCTATCAATTGTGCGTGAAGTTATGAAAGAAAAGAAAAGTTCACAAAGGAAAAATAAGGAAAAAGAAAAAAAATGAACAATGAAAAAGAATGGAAAAGATTCCTTGTGAAAATGTGAAAAGAAAAAAAAAGCAAAAGAAGAAGAAATCAAAAAAGCGCACCAAAAAGTCAGTGACTTGTCCCGAGTGAATGCCTCTAGGATGTAGGATCATTGGGTTGAGTGCTTAGTTGTTGTAGGGTGAGGTGCTTAGTATAGCCGATAGTTAGATTTTCATGTAACCCTCGGATTGGGTGGTGTAGCCACTACTCACTGATTTATACTTCCCTTACCCTAAGCCACATTACAACCTTATGCAAAGTCCTTCTTGATTATGAGCCCTGCGTTGCTTGAGAGAGTGTCAAGTGCGAAGTATAATATTTTTTGACCCTGAGCATGCTTGTGAGTGATAGGTAGTTGACTACCCAATATAAGTGAGAATAAATTGATCCTACCCACTGAGTGTCAGTTCGCGTGTATGGTCTGCTTAGTGCAAAATTCGGGCTAAACAGCTGAGGGTATTGGGTTTACATGATTATTGTTCTTGGCACTTGAGTGAGATGAATGACTAGCGATCGGATGATGCATGTCATGATTTGTTCCAGGTAAGGAGGAACCGTGAAGACGGTAGTTCTGATGCAACTTGCTTGGGGACAAGCAAGAACTTAAGTGTGGAGTTGTGATGTGCGTGTAAACGTACACACATCTACCTATGTTTTGTGTGTAGTTTGTTCGTGTTTTGATTCTATTTTGTCGTATGTCGAGTATGTTTTCATGCATTTTGTATTTATGTTGAGGAGCGGGAGATCTGTCGGAATTTGGTTATTTTGTAGGTGCTTGGATAGTGGAGATGAAGATGACGAGGTACGGGGAGAATGGCAAGCGGGACGAGAATTGGTGAGAATGCGAGAAGAGTTAACGAAGAATGGTTTGGCTCAATCCGTCGACATTTGTTAGAAAATGCATAACTTTCTCATACGAACTCCGAATTGAGTGATTCCAAGATGAGAAGATCCGCGACATCTTGATCTACAACTTTCGTGTTTTGAGTTTTGCAATTTGCGGAATGGATAAAGTGTCAAAGGCGAGTTGAAGCTGGCTGCTGAGTTCCAGCGACCCGCTGGACTTGGGCAGCGCGGATTGTCCGAGAAAAGATTATTTTGCTTGTTTAGTCAGGCCAGAACTCTTTCGTTTTTAGGGTTTGTACTAGAGACCTATATAAGGCCTTGAAACTTAGGTTAAAGACATTCTTGGCCAGCTTTCACGCAAGAGTCATAGCTTTTAGGTTTTATTACTTTACTTTACTTCAAGGATTGTCATCAACAATTTGGATCTTCAATCAACGCAGTATTTTCATATCTCGTAATCAAGATTTGTTTTTTCATTCATCTACTTGATTATTCATTGTTTGATTGATTCGTGTTGTGTGTTCTTGGATTGAGATTGACAACCTTAGTCCTTAGCACGAGATTACATCCGTTGTTTCGTTTCCTTTCGTTTATTTATCTTTGCTTAGATATTGTTGTTAGGATTTAGGATTGACAACCCTAGATTCGAATAACAATAGTAAGATTCGTTAAGTTAATTGATTATGGTGCGAATTTAGGATTGACAACCCTAGGTTTGTTTCGTGATTTATAGTAGTTAGTTACAACCCAATCATTCGAATTGAATCGCTTAGATTAAGATTGAGAATTCATAATCTGGTAATTAGAGAATTGATCCATCTGTCCCTGTGGAGACGATCTTACTTATCTTTATATTACTTGTGCGATCGTGTTCTCTTGCACGTAATTTAGACCCGATATTTATCGCATCAAGTTTTTGGCGCCGTTGCCGGGGACAGATTTGAATCAATCTATCTTTAATATTGGATACAGTATTCTTGATTTTGAGACTAAGCATTATTTTTCGTTTTCTGTTCATCACTACACTTGATCTCCTTTGTTGAGTTGTGCAGTACAGTGAAAATTGTAGGAGATGAACAATATGAGGAGACATACCTACCCTAGATTGACCGACCTTAGGTCCAGCATTGCATATCAAGCTGTCGAAGCTATAGCCACAAACAATTATGAGTGGGGAGAGAGATCAGAAAGGAAGAATATTGCAAGTGTACAAGACAGTGAGGAGATTGTAGCCCTCCAAGCACAAGTGGCAGTTCTTACACAGGTAATCCAGTCTGCATTCACCCCACAGCCTACACTACCCTCTTTGATTTGTGACATCTGCACTGGCCCACATGGTACTAATACTTGCTCTCTCATTGCTGAATCTAATAATTACTTGGGTAATGCTAATAATGATCCATATTATGCTATGTATAACCCTGGTTGGAGAAACCACCCAAATTTTTCATGGAGAAACGATGCAGGTCAGCAGGTACCTCAACAATATGGACCAATACTGGGAGGTAGTGACGCTCAAGGTTTTCAGCCACAACAACATTTTCAGCAGTATCAACAAAAGTGGCAACATCAAATGCTATCCTATCAAGATCGTCAAGGTGAAGATGAGTTACAAAAGCAAGTACTGAGCCATGAAGTCACACTTAGAAACTTGGAGGTACAAATTGGCCAATTAGCAGCACAACTGAATGAAAGACAGCTAGGAATACTTTCGAGCAACACTGAAGCCACTCCCACCAGACAGGAGCACTACAAGGCCATCATGACTCGGAGTGAGCTAGATTTGGGAAAGAATAGGGCAAATCTAGTGGTGAAACCTCTAGCACAGCAAGTGAATGAGGAGGACGAAGAGCTCAAAGTGACTCCAATATCAGCGAGAAAGACAAACATTGATGTGAACAAAGAGGAGCTATAGTTCAAAGTCTGTCATAATGAGGTTGTTTTCAATGTATTCGAAGCAGCTAAGTACTCCACCATGGAAGATAACTGTTACCGAATCAATGTCATTGATGAGTTGGTAATCAAGCACATTGATGAGACTGTTCCTGGAGATGAGCATGAAGTGATACAAGAAATTCAAGAAGGGGTGAATGAGCAAGAAATTCAGGAACAAGTATCATGGGTGCGAGCAACTAAACCATCAAAACCAAATGATCCACCATGGCCCAAGTTGAAACCATGCAACATCATGCCACCAGACTTAGAGTGTAAACCACCACCAGGTCACTTGAGGGTTGTAGTCGAAGTGAATAGTGAGCGTATAATGGTAAATCGGGACCCCCATATTGGCCTACAAGGATCATGGGCAGAACTAAATGACCCAGGACCTTGGTAATTGGTTGAGATCTCATCAAGCTAATGACGTTAAATTAGAACTACAATTATCCTCTCTTTTCCCTACACTTTTTAATTTAGTATCACTCGTCCGAGTTTCCCTGAGTTTGTGGGTTTCTAGGGGAATGTATATAGTGTCACCTTCGAAAAAAATGTCATTTTAGTTTATTTTTGCAGGACAACAGGTCGAGACAAACTGCACTATGAATTCAATCGAGTTTTCTTGCCTCCTCTCCCTCAATTTCCACCACCACCGCATCCTCAACTCTGAACAGGTGTTTCTGCTCTTTTTCTCTACTTTTTGTTGTTTGCATAGTATGCCATTTCACATTGAGGACAATGTGTTCTCTAAGTGTGGAGTTGTACGATGTGTGCATTGTGATATTTTAGGAATGTTTTCCTTTATTTTCTTTTGTTAACATATGCATATAATCGAGTCTGTTATGTATGTGGCGTGTGTTTTTAATTGAAGTGATCGAGTCATCTGAAATTGATGAACTTACCTCTGAACTTGTGAACCTAGAATGGCTACTAAATCTTATTGCTTAGTCAGGAATTGAACTTGAATGTTGTGAGCGGAATTATGTAGGCTCAACACCCTTGGTTATTTAGGTTGATAGTTGCACTAGGTGGACCATGCTTGAGAGCTTGATGAGTGACCTTGTGAGAAATTTGTGCCGAAGGATGAGACATCCGTCTCTATTTTATTCATGAGGTGCTCGCGTATCTCGGGTGATGGGAATAGTATATTAGCACTTGGCACGATTTCGTAGTGCAGGGTGAGTTATATATCGGGGGCCATTTTGATGTTGAGCCTAGAGCCTTAGAGCCAAAAACCCGTTCTTCTCCGTTGCATAACCCCGTTGAGCCTAAGCCTATTTATTGAGCTACTATTTGCACACCATAATATGAGCCAATATCCAACTCCCACCGACCTTTAGCTACTTAATCCGAGGGATTAGGACATCATTTGTGGGATATGTTTGTAAGGGTGCATCTTGTAGTATAGCTGGGGTATGGATTGTCATTTGGGTTTGCAAAGGGTAGAATTGAGGCCAACAGTCAAAAATCGGGATAAGTTGCTATCAATTGTGCGTGAAGTTATGAAAGAAAAGAAAAGTTCACAAAGGAAAAATAAGGAAAAAGAAAAAAAATGAACAATGAAAAAGAATGGAAAAGATTCCTTGTGAAAATGTGAAAAGAAAAAAAAAGCAAAAGAAGAAGAAATCAAAAAAGCGCACCAAAAAGTCAGTGACTTGTCCCGAGTGAATGCCTCTAGGATGTAGGATCATTGGGTTGAGTGCTTAGTTGTTGTAGGGTGAGGTGCTTAGTATAGCCGATAGTTAGATTTTCATGTAACCCTCGGATTGGGTGGTGTAGCCACTACTCACTGATTTATACTTCCCTTACCCTAAGCCACATTACAACCTTATGCAAAGTCCTTCTTGATTATGAGCCCTGCGTTGCTTGAGAGAGTGTCAAGTGCGAAGTATAATATTTTTTGACCCTGAGCATGCTTGTGAGTGATAGGTAGTTGACTACCCAATATAAGTGAGAATAAATTGATCCTACCCACTGAGTGTCAGTTCGCGTGTATGGTCTGCTTAGTGCAAAAGTCGGGCTAAACAGCTGAGGGTATTGGGTTTACATGATTATTGTTCTTGGCACTTGAGTGAGATGAATGACTAGCGATCGGATGATGCATGTCATGATTTGTTCCAGGTAAGGAGGAACCGTGAAGACGGTAGTTCTGATGCAACTTGCTTGGGGACAAGCAAGAACTTAAGTGTGGAGTTGTGATGTGCGTGTAAACGTACACATATCTACCTATGTTTTGTGTGTAGTTTTTTCGTGTTTTGATTCTATTTTGTCGTATGTCGAGTATGTTTTCATGCATTTTGTATTTATGTTGAGGAGCGGGAGATCTGTCGGAATTTGGTTGTTTTGTAGGTGCTTGGATAGTGGAGATGAAGATGACGAGGTACGGGGAGAATGGCAAGCGGGATGAGAATTGGTGAGAATGCGAGAAGAGTTAACGAAGAATGGTTTGGCTCAATCTGTCGACGTTTGTTAGAAAATGCATAACTTTCTCATACGAACTCCGAATTGAGTGATTCCAAGACGAGAAGATCCGCGACATCTTGATCTACAACTTTCGTGTTTTGAGTTTTGCAATTTGCGGAATGGATAAAGTGTCAAAGGCGAGTTGAAGCTGGCTGCTGAGTTCTAGCGACCCGTTGGAAAAGCCAGCGACCCGCTGGACTTGGGCAGCGCGGATTGTCCGAGAAAAGATTATCTTGCTTGTTTAGTCGGGCCAGAACTCTTTCGTTTTTAGGGTTTGTACTAGAGACCTATATAAGGCCTTGAAACTTAGGTTAAAGATATTCTTGGCCAGTTTTCACGCAAGAGTCATAGCTTTTAGGTTTTATTACTTTACTTTACTTCAAGGATTGTCATCAACAATTTGGATCTTCAATCAACACGGTATTTTCATATCTCGTAATCAAGATTTGTCTTTTCATTCATCTGCTTGATTATTCATTGTTTGATTGATTCGTGTTGTGTGTTCTTGGATTGAGATTGACAACCTTAGTCCTTAGCACGAGATTACATCCGTTGTTTCGTTTTCTTTCGTTTATTTATCTTTGCTTAGATATTGTTGTTAGGATTTAGGATTGACAACCCTAGATTCGAATAACAATAGTAAGATTCGTTAAGTTAATTGATTGTGGTGCGAATTTAGGATTGACAACCCTAGGTTTGTTCCGTGATTTATAGTAGTTAGTTACAATCCAATCATTCGAATTGAATCGCTTAGATTAAGATTGAGAATTCATAATCTGGTAATTAGAGAATTGATCCATCTGTCCCTGTGGAGATGATCTTACTTATCTTTATATTACTTGTGCGATCGTGTTCTCTTGTACGTAATTTAGACCCGATATTTATCGCATCAAGCACCACCAATGATTCTCATTCTACCTTATCCTCAGACGGTAAAGAGAAAGTTGGGAATGGATGAGAAGTTTCTCCGCTTTATGGAGAAAATGAAGGATGTACAGATTAGTGTCTCTTTCTTTGAGATGCTAGATCAAGTTCCACACTATGCCAAGTTTCTTAAGGAACTCGTGACGAAGAAGAGAAAGTGGGAAGATAAAGAGATAGTCGCTCACAGTAGATTGTAGTTCTCTAATTTCAACAAACCTTCCTACTAAGCTTCAAGATCCTGGGAGTTTTATGATTCCTAGTTTTATTGGTGATACTGAGTTTCAAAAATGTTTATGTGATCTAGGCATAAGTATCAACTTGATGCCTTTATCGACATTCCGTAAACTAAGGTTGTGTGAAGTTAAGCCAACTTCTATGTTACTCCAGTTGGCAGACCAAACAATAAAGAAACCATTTGGTGTGGTTGAGGATGTCCTAGTTAAGATTGACAAGTTCATCTTTCCAGTTGACTTTGTGGTTCTAGATTTTTCTGAGGACAAGAATTGTCCACTAATTTTTGGCAGACCCTTCCTCAACACAGCACATGCATTGGTAGATGTGCATAATGGAAAATTGATTCTCAGAATTGGAAACGAGAAAGTAGAGTTTAACATGACAAGTGTGATGCGGCATCCTCTTGATGAAGGGATGTGCATAAAAATTGATGTTGTTGATGAATGTATTCTTGAATGCAGTAAGGAAAATATTTTGGGAATAGAGGAAAAAGGACAACACAAAGAAGAGGAGGAAATTGTGGAAGAAGTGAAGGAAGAAGTCGACAAGAAAAGTCTATTTGAGGAATTAGAGATTCATTTGAAATATCGAACTCCACCATCAATTGTGAAAGCTCCATCCTTAAAATTGAAAGAGCTATCACCGTATATAAGGTATGCGTTCCTAATAGATGGAGGGAGATTGCCAATTATAGTCTCAAACAAGCTCTCCAAGGATGAAGAGGATAAAGTGCTCGCAATTGTGAACAAATGGATTAAGGCGATTGCTTGGCAAATCTCCAACATCAAGGGGATAAGTCCAGAAATTGTGATGCACCATATTCACATGGATGATGGAGTAAAGCTGAGGGTAGACCGATAAAGGCGACTTAATCCAAAAATGAAGGAGGTTGTGAAGAAGGAGGTGATCAAGCTTCTAGAAGCCGGAATTATCTATCCAATTTCGGATAGTAAATGGGTTAGTCCAATCTATTGTGTCCCCAAGAAAGGAGGAATGACAGTAGTAATCAATGATGAGGGAGAACTCATTCCAACACGTACTGTGACTGGTTGGAGGGTGTGTGTTGACTACAGAAAATTGAATGATGCCACACGGAAAGATCACTTCCCTTTGCCATCCATTGATCAAATGTTAGAAAGAATAGCAGGATATTCTTACTATTGCTTTTTAGATGGGTACTCAGGGTACAACCAAATAACGATATACCCCAGAGATCAGGAGAAGACATCTTTCACCTGTCCCTTTGGTATTTTTGCTTATTGAAGAATGCCTTTTGGATTAAGTTATGCACCAAGAACATTCCAACGTTGTATGGAGTCCATCTTTTGGGAGATGAACGAGAAGATTATGGAAATTTTTATGGATGACTTCTCGGTATTTGAAAACTCATTTGATCATTGTCTGGAAAATCTTGATAAGGTACTAGAAAGATGTGAGAAAAAGAATCTTGTACTCAACTGGAAAAAGTGTCATTTTATGGTAGACGAAGGAATAGTTCTTGGGCACAAGATTTCTAAAGTTAGAATGGAAGTGGATAGAGCTAAGACGGATGCGATAGAGAAGATGATTGCACCAACCACAGTTAAGGGAATTAGAGCCTTTCTGGGTCATGCGGGCTTTTATAGAAGATTCATCAAGAACTTCTCTCTAATTGCCAAGCCTCTCACAAACTTGTTAGTGAAGGACGTGTCCTTCAATTTTGATGAGCATTGTCGGAAGGTATTTGATGCCTTAAAGAGATCTTTAGTAACAACTCCGATTATCTCATCGCCAGATTGGAAACTTCCATTTGAGCTAATGTGTGACGCAAGTGACTTAGCTTTAGGTTGTGTGCTTAGACAGAAGAAAGAGGGAAAGTTACATGTCATCTACTATTCTAGTAGAGTATTAGCAGGAGCACAACTCAATTATACAACCACAAAAAATGAGTTACTTGCGGTCATCTACGCTTGTGACAAATTCAGAGCATACTTGCTAGGTTCAAAAGTTATAGTCTATACTGACCATGCTGCTTTGAAGTATTTATTCTCAAAGCAAGATACTAAACCTCGCTTGATGCGCTGGATTTTGTTACTTCAAGAATTTGATTTATCAATCAAGGATAAGAAAGGAGCTGAAAACGTTGTCTCAGATCATCTCTCTCGGTTAGAGAAAAGCAACAGGATGGAGAAAAATGGTAAGATACAGGAAGAGTTTCCTGATGAAACTCTGATGACAATAAGTAGAGTGGAAGCCCCTGGTATGCAGATTTTGCCAACTTTTTAGTCGAAAAAATTATTCCAGCAGGCCTAAGTTATCCTCAAAGGAAAAAATTCCTAAGGAATGCTAAATTGTTTGTTTGGGATGATCCACATCTCTTTAAGAGATGTAATGATGGAGTGCTTCGACGGTGCATTGCTGAGTGGAAAATAGCTAATATTTTAGAGCAATGTCACAACACTACTTATTCAGGTCATTATGGAGCAACACAAACTACAACAAGGGTATTTGAGTACGGATTCTATTGGCCTTTCATATTTAGAGACGCACGTACCTATGTGAAATAATGTGATCGCTACCAGAGAATGGGTAACATATCAAAAAGAAATGAGATGCCATTATCTGGTATTTTAGAGGTTGAGCTCTTTGATGTGTGGGGGTTGGACTTTATGGGACCTTTTCCTACATCGAATGGCAATAAATACATCTTGGTTAGAGTTGATTACGTTTCAAAGTAGGTAGAAGCCCTGGTGTCACCTACAAATAATGCTAGAATCGTTATCCTATTTTTTAAAAAACTCTTCTCGGGATTTGGAGTACCACGAGCAATAATCAGTGATGTGGATCACATTTCTACAATAAACCATTCGAAGTCCTACTTAAAAGATATGGAGTAACTCATAAGGTGGCAACACCTTATCATCCCCAAACAAGCAGACAGGTGGAGCTTTCGAATCGAGAGCTCAAAAAGATTTTGGAAAAAATGGTTGGATCGGCGAGAAAAGATTGGTCGAATAAGCTCGATGATGCCTTATGGGCATATCGAACGGCATTCAAAACTCTAATAGGAATGTCGCCTTACAGGATAGTTTATGGCAAGGCATGCCATCTTCCTGTGGAACTTGAGCATCGTGCGTTCAGGGTCATCAAGACCCTTAATTACGATTACAAAAAGGCAGGAGAATGAAGAATTCTCCAACTCTATCAGTTGGAAGAAATTCGAGATCTTGCATTCGAAAGCTCAAGACTCTACAAGGAAAAGACAAAACAAAGACATGATGCCCATATTATCAGAAAAGATTTTAAAGAGGGTCAACATGTTCTTCTTTTTAACTCTAGATTTAAACTCTTCCCTGAAAAGCTCAAATCTAAATGGAGCGGACCTTACACGATTATGAAAGTGTTCCCTTTTGGGGCACTTGATTTACAAAGTGCCAAGGGAAGGTATTCAGAGTTAATGGCCAAAGATGCAAAATCTACCTCGGAGGAGACATCATTAACCAAATTGCATAAGTGTCATTGGTTAATATGTTGAATAATGCATAGACACGAAGTAGTTAAGCTGACGACTCCAAATTAGCATGTTTAGGTTTATTAGGTTCATTTTTAATTTTATTAGTATTTACTTCTATTATTTCGGTAATATGGACTATATTATTTTCTTTTACATGCAGAATTATAAGAGAGGAAGAAATGTTTTGCTCAAAGTACATTTTACTAGTAAGTTTCCTAGTGAAAAATAAGCTTCTACTAGAAATTTGCTTAGTTATTCTCCGTACGACAAAAGAAACTTTGAGAATCAAGCGTCGTGACTTACGACATGCTAATCACCCCTTGCCAAAAGTGAGAACCGTAGAATTAAATGGTGGTCCCACTAGGCGTAATGCCAGGAGAGTCGCAAGGAAAGGAACTAGTACATCATGGTACTCCGATTGTGAGGTGTGTCTCTTGAAAAAACAAGAGATGGATCAGTAAGAAAAGTGTTTCTCTTTTACCTGTTAGAGGATAAAGAACAGGATGTTTTGTGTTAAGTATATATTGTTGCTTAGATTACTAATCTAAAAAAAAATCCCAATGGACATTTGTCTCGTCATTATGAAGCAAGCAAAAGAAACGTTGAGACTCGAGAGATGCAGAGAGAATTTGGAGAAACATTCGAGAGGAACATCGAAGTGTGCATACAGAAGAAGGATGGCGAGATTTGGGTTTTGTCACAATTGTGGGAAGTTGGAGCACAACAGCATTTGCAGCAAACATACTACAATTTTGCAAACCGAGAGAACTATCTTATTACGTCAAGACCCCGTTAAGCTTCGTGCTGAAAGGATTGCGAGACCAGGAAGTTCATCTTGGTACGCGATTGAGGAGTTGTATGAGCGGCGGATATCGAAGTTACACCTTTGACGATGATTGCATCAGAGATAGTACTATATGCCAATCGAGCGACTATGCTAATACATCATGACCTTGTTAGGCTTTATGCCGAAAAGGTCACGATAATTGACAATCTGTCAAAGGAATGACTCATCAGAATGGGGCGTCTGATTTTCAAGCTTTCTAGGAACGCAGCATACATAAAAGCCAAAAAAATTAAAAATTAAAGAAAAAAACAAAAAAAATTAGTTTAGATGTATATTTGTGCGTTATCATCAATTTGTTAGTTTAAATGTTTGTTAGTTAGTTGGCATAGGTAGAATGTAAATGGCAAAAGCTATTTTCACCAAAAATTCACTGCCTGGCGCACGCCAGAAGTCATTGGCGCACGCCAATTATGCCCGACAGGAAGACCTGGCGCACGCCAGAAAGTGGTGGCGTGCGCCAGAAGTGGAAAATGGAAAATTTGGCGTACGCCAGGTATGTCTGGCGTACGCCAGGTAGGTCAGAATGGGAAACTATATATTCAGCAGTGGACCATTTTTACTCACAATTCACCATCCACAAGAATTCTTAATTCCGAAACCCAGATCTACTCTTGCCCAAGCATCCTGGAGACTTTGCTCGCATTACCCATAGTCCAAAAACACGAATCAACAATGTCAGGAACTGAAGGATTAAGCAGGATCATCAGGAGAAATATAGGGAAGCGCGCGCAGACTCCTACACTATCAGGGTTAGATTCTTCATCAGATTGACCCAGAGACATCTGCCACCGCTACAACGCTCCCTTCGTAATCTTCAACAATTGGGAGGGAGAGAGGTACCAACGATTTTCTCAACTCACAACTGTTAGTCATTTTAAGATTAATTGGAATGAGATGAGAATTTTAGGGGTAGCTGATGAGTTGGATGAGGCTTTTGATAAGATGGGATGGGGGTACTTTAAGGATAGAACAATTTTAGCTAGACAGGAGTTAGCGATGGAGTTTTACTACACTCTGCAGGTTCAGGCAAATAGGCGTTCATTTACTACACGAGTATTTGACACTGATCTTGAGATGGATGAAGATGAATTTGTTGACCTGTTTGAACTTACAAGTGGTGGTGGAGCTTTAGATTTTCACCCAACTAGGTTAGCCCATCAGGCATGGCATGAGATTACTAGTTTCACTCGATACGAGTCGCGGAGGGCGCCTAATGCGCTGATTAGAGAACCATACTTAGGTATCCTCCATTGCTTTATGACTCTGACCTTCTGTGGTCAATGGGAAGAGTCTAAAGTGTTCTGATCTTAACTATATGCCATCGACTACCTCTGCCACGATGTTAGGTTTAGCACTTATGCTATGGTGGTTGACTGCTTTGCATGTTCGATTAGCGATAGGGAACCTAGGCATCTATACCTAGGTCATATCATTTCTCGTATTGTACGTTACCATTTTCCTGTGAGATTTTCTGAGTATACAGGGTCGTATGTGGAGCCGGTGGATCTTGACATCGATAAGCTCAACTACAGCAAGTTGATCAAGAAGATGATGATAAGAGATGGCGAGGAGATAGTGCGGTACAAGCCGTAGGAGGAGCGTTAGGCAGTCCTAGCTACGCTTACCAGATTAGGCCTTCCACCACCGGTGCAAGCGCTTGACCCTCAGGAGCAGGAGCAGGAGCAGGAAGAGCATCATGATGAAGCTAGACCCAGCCATCAGTCTCCACGCCCGCAGGTAGATCTTCATGACCAGTTTGCTGCGATGTAGTTACAGCTGCAGGGCTACGGCGACCAGCTTCAGGGATATGGTGTCCAGCTTCAGCATTTAACATCAGCGACTGCTCGCATGGAGGCGCAGCAAAGAGCTGAGATGGAGGAGCAGCACAACTTCAGAGTCAAGCAAAGGGCACACACAACATGGATGCAACAGTGGGCCGAGAACTTCGGCAGTGGATTTTCCTTTCCACCATAGTCGCCATCACGGGATTGACAAGAAGCTTCTACTTCTTTATTATTTTTATTTTTGTTTTACTTTATTGATTTACCCTTTGATGTATTAGATTTTTGTTAAGTGTATTTGTTTGCTTATCTTTTATTTTTTGATTTCTTGCATGTTCGTATTTTTGTTTTTGTGTGATATTTGTGTTTTTGATTGCGTGTATTAGACACCTTGAGGACAATGTGTCATTCAAGTGTGGGAGAGGGTTCCTTCCAGGAAGGAATCTTTCTTCTTAGGACATTTAGAGTGTCTAGGACGTGTAGGTTTAGACTTGGCATGAATTTTTCATAAATTTGACCCCCCTTAAAAATTTTCAACTTGTGTTAGAATTTTATCAAATCCTTAGTTAGGATTTAATTCGAGCATAAAGCCTAGGAATTGGTAGAAACCTCACACTCTGTTGTTTAGGCAAGCAGTTTCACTATATAGACTAGACTAGAGGGTTTTTGAGTGTACCTTGTGAGGATTTGAGTTGACGGAAGAGACACCAGTCTCTATTTTTCATAAGGTGCATACTTGTGTTAATTAATTGAGACATCCTACTAGTACTTATCGTGGTCTAGGTTGTGTGGAAGTTAGTGAGATAACGGGGCATTCTTTGATATTTGAGCCTAGAGCCTTAGAGCCAAAATCCTTTACTACCGTTTGTGTTAAACCATTTGAGTCGAGCCTTTTTATTGATCTTAGATGAGGAAGCCAACTTTGAGCCTATTATCTACCATCTTCCCTACCTTTGATCATCCGATTCGAGGACTTATAGTTTGCACTTATTGGGAATGTTTGTATTATGAGTAGTCGGTATTTGAAACCAACTTGGTGTATATTTTGGGGTTTTTATAGTTTATGACCATATTGAGAAGCCGAGTTTTGCCTAGACACATGCATGAGTTATAATGTGAAAAAGAAAAGAAAAAGAAAAGAAAAAGAAAAGAAAAGAAAAGTGAAAAAGAAAAGAAAAAGAAAGAAAAGTTGAATAAGCATAAGTTTAGGCAAAACTTGAGCTTCTAGGTCTTAGTATATTGGGATATTGGGGAATGTACGTTTATTATACTTGGTGAGGATATTTTAGATTAGGCGAGAGACTTAGTTCATGTATTGAGTCCTCAGATTGGGTAGTTTAGCCACTTTCCATATATTTTTACCTCACCCTGACCTTCAGCCCCATTACAACCTGATGAAAAAGCCCCCCGATTATTGACAATCATTGCGACTTTTAGATAGCGCTTAGTAGGACGTAGGATGCTTTGAGATATTGACCAATATGCGAGTGATAGGAAGTTGACCATACACATTCTATGAGTGATACACTTTACTATCCTTGAGAGTTAACCGTCTAGTGTCTTTTACATAGAGTCAACACTTTCTTAAACGATAGAGTGTCGAGGTGCCTATTAGTTTGTAGTGTTTTGTGCTTTGAAATTGATGAACTAACTAGGTTTATGATAAGATTTTAATATAAGTTGATATTTTTGAGGGAAGTTAAGTTTTGATCGAGTCTTGCCAAGTCTTTACCTCATTTTGTGTTTGTGTGTGTGTTTGTGATTTTTGTTTATTTTGTATCCGCATTTGAGTTTTGCTTGGGGACAAGCAAAGATTCAAGTGTGGGGGTGTGATGAGTGCTTAAAACACTCATTACTTGTGTCTATTTTATAGTCTGTTTTTAGTATTTTAGGTTGTTTTATTTGAGTTTTAGTTATCTTTGGCGTAGTTTTGTTTATTTCATGTTTTTAGTTGTGTATTTTGTTTCTCATTATGTTTTATGGTTTTAGGAGCTAATTCAAGGAAATAGATGACGACCGAGCTAGACGAGTGAATGTATGGACGAGAGGAAAGATGCAAAGGCGAGAAGAGCAAAGCTGAGGACCTGGCGCACGCTAGAGGAAGTTAGCGCATGCCAGGACGGCACTAAGAGCAAACGACCATGAGCAAGAACAACCAGACGCGAACGACCAAGCATCTGAAGACCTGGCGTATGCCAGGCACACTTGGCGTACACCAGACCAGAAAGTGACAGAGTTTCCACTTGCCTCTTTGAGTGGAAAATAATGGAGGGGGCCATGCACTTGGGATTTCTTGGCCTTCTAGTGACCATGGCAGACCATTATGATGTAGAGGTGGATAGTTGTTAGGATATTAAGTTAGTTTATTATTGTTTTGACTTTTGTTTTATGTTAATTAATTGTATTAGTGTAGAAGTGACACAAGGGAGAGAGTGTGATAGAGCAGCACGATTTTTTGGGCATCTCTCAGTGAGGAACTTGAGGAAGAAAGCTGGTTTCAATCTTGTAAAGCTTTTCTTCACTTAAACTCTTAATTTAATGCTAAGTATGTTGATGTTTATGTGTATATTGTTCTTTGCAAATATGTGTGAGTAGTTGATCTTTGAGTTTGATGGCTTAAAGCCACTACTTAGTCACGGTTTAGAGGGTTAAAAACATGATGAACATGTCAAACTAACGAACTTAATGCCATGCTAAACTTGCTTGATCACCAAGGTTAGAAGTTAGTTTAAACTTGAAACCGAGAGGAGATAGTTTAAATGGAAAGGTTAATTAGATAAGTTACTGGTTCGAGTTGCTATTACTCTTACTCAGTGATTTATTGTCCTTAAAGTGATGCATATAGTTGGTTCTTTGCTGTGCTTAGTTGGATTTTGGGGTCGAGAGAACATCTTATCATTCTAAGCATGGTAAAGAAGCAATTTAGGCATTTCTAGCACGAGAGTGTAGTTTGGTTGATTTCAAAACACTAGGACCATGTTATGTACTTAGTAAACCTTCTGAATTCGATGATTATTGTGGTTTTAAGTTCACTTTGCTCATTTGTGCAATATAAGTTGTTAAAAAATCTGTTAAAAAACCAAACCTTCAAGTAACTAAGTTCATAATTTGTTAGATTAGTAATTCGACTTAGAACGAGTATTTCCATCAAACCACTTCATAAATTGATCTTAGACAAGTTACAAAACCAAGTTGAAGCTTTAAACTCGGTCCTTGTGGGACGATTTTCCCTTACTTACTCATTTGTGCAACTCTACTAGAAAAACTGCTGTGTTGGCACACGCTAGACATAGGTGGCGTATGCCAACTTTGGCCATCCGAGGCAAAAACTCTCATGCCAAAAGAGTTGGCATACTCTAACTCTTCGAAAACGTAAAACCTGGTGCAAGCCAGGAATTTTTGGCGTACGCCAGGTCGTCCAGACAGATGACCTATCATTTAGAAAAACAGTAGAAAACTTAAGGATAAGAGCAGACCCCTCTTGCCCGGGAGGATTAGGAACACTTACACGAGGGGAAGGAGATCCGGCAAGAAACCCAAGAAGAGCTTATCCACAGCTCGGTAGGGAGAAGATTCCATCATCAAGCTTTATCGGGTCCCTCCTTGGTCATCAACGATAGGGAAGACACTAAGTTCCAAGAGTCAGATGGAGCTGGTCCCAGGCTATCCTCGTGAAAACGTAACCGCCATGGGAAAAGACCTCGTGGAGGAGCGCAGCGAACTCTGCTTCCAACATTGGTGTCCGAAAGCTGCTCTCTGGTCTCCCTTCTCTCATCTATCATCGGCGTCAAGAAGCTGTAATTAGGTTCTTATTTCTGGATTTATGCAATTAAGGTTTCTGTAATTAGGTTCTTGTAATTAGGTTTTTGTTTCTGGATTTGGGTAATTCTTCGACAACTTGTGTAATTGGAATGGGGGTTTGTGTAATCCCAGCTTGTGTAATTATAAATTATAAATTTGTGGTTAATTCTTCGACAATATTCTGATTTCTGAATTTGAATGCTTGGTTGGTGTTCATCATGGTGCTCTAATGTCCAAGAAGATAGTTTTTTTTAAAAAAATATTTAGGGGTATTTTAGTCATTTTAGTGATAAAAAAAATTGTTGACATCATCCTTAGTCATTTTAGGGACCCAAGACCAATATTAATTCAAAAAGTAGGGACCCTAAATCTAATTTAAATTATTCAGGGGCCCTATCACAAAAATATACAAAATTCAAGAGCTTGGGGGTAATTTACCCATGTTTTTAAGTTACACACCTAGATTAAAAGGCTATAAATTGTATGATCTTGCAAATAATGACTTTCCACTCAGGTAATGTTCAATTTTATGAAAAATACTTTCCATTTCAACATGAAGTCCCTACAAATTCTGATGTAGTTTTACGTGTTCATAATCTTCCTTTACGAGCAAAACAGTTTTTCCCCTTAACCTAACTCTTACACCACTCTCTATCCTATCATCTCCACTTCATATTTCCACATCTCCTCCTCTACAATAATCTACCTGACTACATATACGACTTATATAACTCTAAGACTATATACACCCTAACACAAGTTATTTTTAACTCAGGAGGATGCTTATCATTTGGTTGGTCAAGTATCTAGCTTTATCCCATCTCAACTGTCCTTTCTTATGACAATTTTATTGGTACACATAATATTTTTACTGTGGCACATGACTCTTCTATTGAGCCACATTCTTATGAGGAAGCAGTATAATAAAAATATTGACAAAAGGCTATGCAAGCTGAGATGCACACTCTTTTCGCTAATCACACATAGGATATTATTTCTTTACCTACAGATAAGATCTTAATTGATTTTCGTTGGGTCTACAAGATCAAGCACCATTTTTATGAGAGCATAGAATATTTTTAAGCACTTTTGGTTACAAAGGTTCACACTCTGGCTTTTGGTCTTGATTACTTAGAGACTTTCTCTCCCATAGCCAAGTTAACTTTTTTCAGACTAGTTTTTACTTGGCTACAACCAAAGATTGGTTCTTGGAGCATATGGATATTAGTAATACGTTCTTACATGGCTATCTTGATGAAGAAGTTTATATGGACTTGCCCCCTGGTTTGAGTGCAGGGGAGGGACAAGTCTGTAGATTAAAAAATTTAAAATATGGCCTCAAACAAGTTTCAAGGCAATGGTTTGCCAAGTTGTCTTCTCTTCTGATTGCTTTTGGTTTTGTTCAAAGCAAATTTGATTACACAATCTTCACTCTCAATAGGGAGGCTTCTTTTTGTGTTTACTTCTTTATGTGGTTAATATAATTATCTCAAGAAATGATATAAAACAAATAACTAACATAAAAAGATCTTTTGATCAGAAGTTGAGAAATAAGGACCTTGGTCTTGAAGTGGCATGATCTAAATCTGGAATTCACTTATGTCAAAGGAAATATGTTATGAAATTTCTAGAGGAGAATGGTTTTGTTACTTGTAAGCCTATAAGAAACACCAATTATTCAGAATGTGCAGAGGAGCTCAGTTGATGATGGAATTGAGAAATTGGAAGATTCAACCTAGTATACGAAGATTGTGACTAAGCTAATCTACTTCACTAATACAATACCAAATATTTTTTTTGCAGTCTATCATGTGAGTTAATTTATTTCAACTCTAAACATTATACCTGAAAAAAGAATTCACAGGATCCTGAGGTTTTCGAAGAGAGAGCCTAGCCAATGGTTGTTCTTTACTACATAATCTAATCTTAGATTGAAATGATGTGGAATAGGTAGGATGTTTGGATACTAGACGATATACAATTGGTTATTATGTATTTCTTGAAAATTCTTTGATTGCTTGAAAGTCAAAGAAGTATGAAACAATCTTCAGATCCTCATATAAAGCATAATATAGAGTTTTGGCTTCTAGATGCAAAGTACAATGGTTGCTCTACTTGAAAGATGATTATGCAGATCCCATAATTGGACGTGATTTTAATGTATTGTAATAATCAATCAACCATTCATACAATAGAGAATTTGGTCTTTCATGAGTAGGCAAAACATATTGAAAAAATTGTCATCTTATCTAAAAGAAGATATAAGCTGGTTTGATCTGAGTTGTTTACGTGCCTATAGAGAGGAAAGTGTAAATGTCTTTACTAAGGCGCCTCATCCTTCTTTATTTGATGAGAATGTGTGCAAGCTTATACTTAAAGTAATCCATCATCTAGCTTATGAAGGAGTATTGAATCAGCTTGCTCATGGTGATATGGAGAACACTTAAGCTGAGAATTTATGTGTTCAGCGAGAAAATAATCATAATGGGCTTAATAAAGATAAATCCTAACAGAAAGGAAAATAGGTCAGACCTATTATGTCTAGAACTAAAAGTGAATCAAGTAGAAGAGCAGTGATCAAAGAAAAAACTATTGTAATAACATAGAGAAGGAAAAGGAGCATGCATTCGAGAAAAAATAAGTCGATTAATCATTTTTTTCACTTATTATAGAATGTTCCTCACTTTTTGTATCCAGCTAAACCAGCTCATTTTTTTACTATGAAGAAAGAGAATAAAAAAGTTTGTGCCAAACTCCTTTCTTTTCGTATTAGTTGAAGATGTAGAAATTGCTGATTTCTTAAATAAGCATTTTTTCAGGACCAATATAATAATTATAGAAATAAATAACTTTCAAATAGAGAAAAAAAATTTACATTTTGAGTAAAAAAGTAAGGGTTTAGAAAAAGCGAGGGTCCGTGAATTAGTTAGAAGATTTAAAAATAATTTATTCATTATTAAATAGAACCTGAAAAGTTTGATGGCACGTAAATAAGTGAATAATATCATCAAAACTTTATACGTACAAGAATCTCAGAGAAAAAGGAAAATCTCAATGTATTCCTTCTCTCTCCAAAAACCATACCTCTTAGCTGTTACTTTCTTTTTCTTATAAACCTTATCTCCTCCTTTAACTTCTATGTCTTCCTCATCTCAGTCTACCGTCCTCCTGCATCTTCTCCCTCTACTGCTAACTGTCCATACTCTTCCTCTTCTTCTCACTGATCATCTTTTACCTCCTTTATCATCCTCCTCAAATACTTTCTCCCAGTCGACCGTAGCTTCGTCCTCCTCCTCTGTTAACCAACTTCTTCCTCCTCCTAGTCACCCTCCTCAGTCTTCCTCTTCCTTCGTCAACCTCCTCCTTCTTCCTCCTTAGTCTTCCTCCTCCGCTAGTCGTCCATCCTACTCCTCCTCTCATCTGGCTGTCCTTCCTCTTCCAACGACTCCCTCCTTGTTTCTCCTCTTTCATTGCGGTGGTTAGAACAACGACGATTTAAGTGACACTGGTTTTAGTTATAAGTGATATTGGTTTACCTTGTAAGAGATATTAGTTTTGGTTGTTAGTGGCATTAGTTTGGGTTATAAGTAACACTGATTTAGGTTGTAAGTGATACTAGTTTAGTTTATTACTGATACTGATTTTGGTTGTAAGTGACACTAATTTAGGTTATAAGCGACACTGGTTTGGATTGTTAGTGACATTGGTTTTTTTTGTAAGCGATACTAGTTTGGGTTGTTAGTAACACTAGTTTTTGTTGTAAGTGACATTTGTTTGGGTTGTAAGTGACACTAGTTTGGTTTGTTAATAACAATATTTTAAGTATACTTGATACTAGTTTGGGTTATAAGTAACACTAGTTTGGTTTGAAAGTGATAATGACTTAGGTTATAAGTAACACTAATTTTGATTATATGTGACACTACTTTTGATTATACGTAATAATGATTTAAGTTGTAAGTGATACTAATTTGGGTTATAAGTGACACATGTTTTAGTTGGTAGTGACACTAGTTTTTTTAACGAAAATTGACAATTGTCATCATGTTTAATGACACTATTTTTGTAATTAAATGATATTGGTTATAATATTCAGTATAGTGATCATGAAATTTACTAATGTTGGTTGTTAAATTATATAAACAACAAAAATACAATTCAACGTTGAGTTAAAACATATGCTCTTAACATGAAAATTAATAATGTCATAAATGAAAATTAATTAATATCATTGAAAAAAAATTAATATCTTGAAACATAAAATCAATATCATGACATAGCAAAACTAATATGATTACATATCGAAACCATTATTGTGACATAAACAAAACCAGAATAGTCATATTTGCAAACAAAATGTAATCCATCGTCATATCCACAAATAAAATGTAATATTATCATCATTACAATCACAAATTTTTTTGTATCTTGTGTGCCGAGGTTCGGGAGTATGTAATTCAACATTTTTTCCTACATATAAAGCATTTGCAAACCAATATCAGAAACCAACCTCAAAACCATTTCAAACCACTGATATTATGCATGTAAATCAATATCAATAAATAGTCAAATTAGCCTCATAACCATTTCAAACCAATAACATTATGTCTGCAAACCAATATCAATAATTACCTGAACAAGCCTTATAATTATTTCAAACCATTGCCATTATACATACAAACAAGTGTCATTAATTGTGGAATCACTATGATGAACATTTAAAAGCAGTATCACATACAAACTAAACCAGTATCACACACAAGTCAAACTAATATCACATATAACCAAAACCAGCATCATATGCAAGCTAAACTAGTGTCACATAAAAACCAAACCGGTATCATATACAAACTAGTGATATTATATATGCAAACCAATATCAATAATTAGTCAAAATAGCTTCATAACTATTTCAAGTCAGGACATTAAGCATGAAAACCAGTATTATTAATCAATCGAACCAGTGTGAATAACATTTGAAATTAATATCATATACAACACAAACTAGTATCACATACAAATCAAATCATTATCACATACAAGTCAAACTATTATCACATACAAGTCAAACCATTATCACATACAAGCCAAATTGATATCACATACAAATAAAACCAGTATCACATGCAAACCAAACCATTGTCACGTACAAACCAAACCACTGTCACATATAACACAAATTAGTATCATACACAAACCAAATCAGTGGCATATATAACACAAACTAGTATCATATACAAGTTAAATCAATATCATATACAATAAAAACTAGTACCACAGTGTACATAAAAGCCAAAGCGGTATAGCAAAGAAGCCAAACCCAAGAACCCTAGCAATTGAATCATCAATATCAATTAAAGAAAATCACAATCATCATGAATAAAGAAATCGGAGGAGGGCCATCCGCAGATAGAGGTTATGAAGAGGGGCTTGATGTCAGGAATAAGGTGGCGAGCCTCTCAAGGACCTGGATAAGGGAGCCATCACTGCTCCATCGAGGCAAGACCTAGAAGGAGGAGCTAGGGAAGAAGGGAAGTCAATTGGGGGTCGATCGATAGACAACGAGGAACCCCAATTCTGAGGTACGACCTTGGCTGTTGACTGGGAGGAGGAAGAGGTCGTCAGAGAAGGTTTCAATCGTCGATCAGGAGGAGGAGGTCATTAAAGAAGGCCTTGTGCTACCTTAGAGAAAGAGATCGTTGAAGGTCGTTGGAGAAAGCCTCCACTCCCGGCTAGGAATAAGAGATCATCGAAGAAGGCTCTAACCATCGACTGGAAAGATGTTGTCAGAGGAGGAAGGAAGTTGGATTATTGTAAAAGACAAATGGAGAAAGGGGAGAGAAAAGAGAAAAAGAAAAGGAAAAGGGAAGAGAGAGAGAGAATTTGAAAAGTCGAGGAGAAAGTGAAAAGGGAGAGAGAGAAAAAAAAAAGAGAGGCAAGATTTTAGTGTTGCCAAAAATTAAAAATATCTTTGATAACATTTAGACCATCATATCAAAATTATTTGAAAAAAGGAAGATCCAATGATTAAAAATTAATTTCTATATAAGGACACCTTCCTTTTAGTCTCACCGAATTCACTCTCATCAACCAAAGTAATACTTGTAAGTTCACTATAAGTCATTAATTATAGAAGTAGTTCACTTGTGATTGCAACTTAGAAAATCATTTATATCCATATTAAATTCAATGCACGAATCCGATTTGAATAATTAATAAAAATTTTATTATTATAAGTAACAAATTATATTTAAAAAAAACCATGATTTGTGATCGAGAACCGGCTGACCGTAACAAAAGAAGCCGATTTCATTCATTACACTTTTACATTTGACAATGACCCATTAAGATGGCCTCAAAATTTGGTTTAGAAGTTAATTTAGTCTAGCGAGAGAGTAAAAAGTAAGTCCTCGAGGCCTAGTTAAATACTGGTAATGGACTGATTAGTTATTAATGGCGACAACAGAGCATGGTCAACCGATTCGTTTTACTAGTAGTAGATTCGTGTCAGTACCGCGCACCGACTGAACCCTGGAGACTGGACTAGTAACTAGATATCCGAACTTCGTTAATTACTGAGCCAGCTCCCCACGGTTAACTCTTAGCAAGCTTATCTATGACCGACCAGCTCAACTTGAATTTCATAGTCGATTTGTCCTTCGATCGTTCCGTACGAAATTATAACCTCATTCTATAATTTGAAATTATTTTTTTACCTATACAATTCATTTTTTTTATATGTTAAACATAAAAAATATGTCAACATAACACACAAAATATGTCAATATAAAATACAAAGATGCCAATGTAGTCCATTTACTTCCTTCGATCAACATCTAATCCAAAACCCACTAGTAACATTTGAGTCCAATCCATAGATTTTCGTACTAGTTTTTTTTTGGTAAGTAATTTTTTTTTTCGTACTAGTTTTGGGTTACCTAATAAGATATTCAGCGCCAATTTCATGATAAAATAATATATAAAAAAAATTACAAACCGACTCCTTAACTAATAAGTTGATTAGAACCCTCTAGAAAATTATGGTGGAAAATGCCGGTTCAAATTTGAACTGATTACTTGTCCAAACTATAACCAAAGGATTTTTCGATATTTTGGCGTGCCCAGTAATCGGAACCATCGAATGCAATAGATTTAGTTCACTATTACGTACTCTAATTAAAGTAGCAACTTAACCCAGCCAGTAACTTCAGAAAGTTCAAAATAAATTTCGATATAATGAAGCTCACTCGTTCATTCATCAAGACACCTTTATCTAACCTGATTAATGAGCCGCGTAATATCAGGATTTGGTTGCAAGAATTTCACAAGTGAAAATATTCTCCATCGTCGCAGACCGTCCCGCAGCTAAAACTGGAATGACATTGAATATGGGCTCCATCCCTACTTCAAACCTCTGGCTCAATTTAGCAAGTTCATCGAATGCACTCTTAAATGCGAGGATCACGGCATCCATCTTCACCGAAAGACTTGTCGGGAAATAAATCCGCAAACTCTGTAAGAAGGGACAACCGGAAGAACAGCGAATTTACATCCATATCAGCATTTCTTTTAACTGAAATCTCATACTAGAAAGGCAAATTAACACAAACTGATCTTATTAGTATGCAACGTAAATCTTTCAACCACAAATTTGTGAAACTTACCACTGTATCTTCCCATGAGAAATCAGAGTCCAATATCAATTTGTCGAGAAGATACACACAGAATCTAGGCAACTCGTTCAAATACCCTTTAGGGAGAATTTTTTGGTGGTTCGTGCAGCTTTCACGAGTTCCTACTTGATATTCAGAAAAGAGTTTTCCGGCATGATCAGTGGTAATGGACAAGAGGACTGCAAGCACCTTGTTACTGATAATACATTTCTGAATGCAAGAATCGTGCCAATCCGCAGGCTGAAAATCCCAGGAATCTGACACCATATGAGAAGGCGGCTTTGAAGTACCCCCCATTACCTCGATACCATTTGGAACAAAAAGAAGTGGCTTCACTTCTACAAGAGCCCTGGAACAATAAAAAGAGAAATCAATGTGAGTGTCAGTTTTTGAATCAGTTCAAGTCTAAAAGCAATATCATTAAAGCTATGCTGCTCACAAAACCCATCAAATTCTGTCTCACGTCCCCCATCTGTGTTTCATCACATCATTGGCAAAACAGATTTTCAGAGAAACTTGATAAATTCCACAGCCAGTTAGAAGTAATGACCGGTGAGTGCCCATGTTTCTCTTCCCATCAGAAGACAGCTTATTACTTGCAACGCAGAACACTGTAACAGTTCCAATAGCCTGAGCTGCTAAAGCACAACCTACCTATCTGGTTGGCCATTTTACACGAAGGGTTTCAAAGTTTTCAGCTGGCTTTCCGAAGTTAAGATATGGAGCCAGTGTAAAAAAAACATCTGAAGGGGAAAAGACAGTTCACACAGAGAATTTAAAGAAATGATATTTGCAGTGAACATTGACAAAGTGGCACCACCGTATATACTCTAAAAAAACTGAATTTTACCTTTTTGGAAGATCGGGAACTAAGACATACAAAAACATGGGTTCATCAATTTTACACTTGCTCAATTTTTCGGGTTGAAGCTGTCTCAACTGGTTGAGGAAAGAGACTTGCTTGTCCTGAATTTCGTGTCTTTCTCTTAATGTACGCGGGGAGCAATAAATGGTGAACAGAATAGCAGATGTAGAGATTGAGCAGTTAAAGCTGTTTGCCACAGCTTCACTGTTTTTTAATGCTTGTTCCAGCTCAGCAGCTGGAGCTAATCCAGATAAGCTCATTGTGGAAGGATCAAGTCCCAATTGACCAGCCATATGAAGAATCTCGTTGTGCAACGTAGCCTAAATGCAAAACGTAACAACTACAGTCAGAAGTAATCACATAGGAGTAGAAGCTGGTTAAAGTATAAATTAAGAATAATAAAAGAATCACCACTAAGTACCTAGGTTTCACGACAACAGGTATACCCATTCTTTACAAAGGAAAATAAGATACAATTTCAGATGGTCAGTTGAATGTTCGGCTGAGGAAAAGAGAAAGAAGAGTATGTACCTGACTATAAGGTCCTATGCAACTAGGTGCCCATGAAGATATACTTTGTACATGTAAAACATTCTTGCTCTTATCATTTGTAACTAAGACTTCTACATAAGCCCTTCCTAAGCCTGCTGGTGCCAACGGGAGCTCTATTGTACTTCGGGATGGAACACCGAAAGAGCACTTTTCCTGCGTAATGAATCTTATGTATGTCTGATTCGCTGTAGCAAATTCATCCATACTTGAAATGTATAGATGAATATACAGAACATGCTCCCAGTGGTAACCATGCTTCAAAAGCCGAGACTCAATATGATTGAGAACAAGATTAAGATCTTCTTGCAAACCTTCACATCAAAACAGCCAAAGCATATGCATGATTGGCAAAACTAACAACATAGTTCCGAGATAAATTTGATGAACTTGGGATACATACCTGTTGAACTCTTGTGTGAATTTTCCAACCAACAACACATAGAGAACATATCAGTCTTCTTGGTCATAGAGGTGCGGAGTCCACCATGTGTGTCTTCAGAAAAATCTTTGGTTTCAGCAATATTCCGGCATGCTGTGTCAATACTTTGTGAATCTCCTTGAACTTCAAACACCGAACCTATGTGGTCCGAGAAAACATCATTGTTTTCATCACATGGGCTTGAAGGGTTTGAAGTTCCCTTCTTTTCCAAATGAAACTTTAAGGGATGAATAACTCCAACAGGGGCTATAACATCAGAGGAGTGGAATATAATCTGAAATTTGTCCAGGACAATTCTGGCATTCTGAAAAGAGTAGTAGCATGTTACAGATTTGAACAAAGCCTACTATAAAATTCAAGTGGCTTAATACTTGACAGTACCAGAAATACGATAAATTATTTGCAGCATCAGAGAGGCGATTCCCAAATAATATGAAGAGTAGATGCACAAGAAGCCTTATATTACAGTCTAGTTCATGAAAAGAAAACATATATGAAATTTGACAATATCAACTACTTAGCTTTAGTTTTTATGAACAAATATTTAAGTAAACGACTTACAACAAAAAGTGGGAAGTCCAGTGTCAATGTCTCATACTCCCCTCCTTCGCCACATACATTTACTCCATACAACCTGTGAAATAGATGATTAAGAAAGGCACGAGAGCAGCTACAATTTAAAATGAATTAGGACTGACACAAGGCATCAGCAAGTCAGAAATGGCGCAAAAAAATATGCTGAACATACTCTTTCAACTTGAGAAGATGGGACTCCATGCTTGCTATATCTTTTCCCAGGTGCTTTGTAGGATCTAGACCCATCGATGCAACCTAGAACCCAGAAAAGATTAACTATAACGAATTGCTCGACTACCATGACAATGATGAACAACAAACTTTGCTGCATAGTGCAAAGGATTCAATGAGGATATATTCCATTGTGAAAACTTGAAAAGTAGACTAATAACTTTTGAGAGTTAATTTTCAGTACCATCTGTACAAAACAGAAAACGAATAGGAACCTACACGAAATCATATTTATCAATTGTAAGAATAGGTTCCTACATAAAATAGCAGGTCGTATTTTTAAAGCAACCTTACGGCAATTAAGTTTCACAACTCTAACAAGAAAAAAAAGCAGCAGAAGTATATACAGAGAAACTATACCTTCACAAGGATAGCCCCAACACCATTTTTTATCTGATTGGATGGAAAGAACAAGTCACAGGAAAGCAAAGAAATTGCAAAGGGAGGGCAATGGCTACTACGCGAACAATTAAGTTACCATTTCTTGAAGGAGTAACGTCTGATCTTGTTTCCATAAGTATGCTAGAGAAACAAGCCCTAACCTTGAACAAATGCTTTCTACCCGTAGCCTTTGATAGTCCGATGCTATAGCACCAGATGACACAGCTTCAACAGAAGGTATTTGTCTTTTCACTTCATCCAACAGAACAAACAAATCCTCAACTTCATCGCCCGACGTTTGCTGGTAATTAAGCTTATGAAGCCTCGGGAATCCTCGTATTCGCCTGCGAAACAATGGCAAGCCCATGCATTCTGCATAGCAGGCCATCATTTGATGCCCAACCTGCCGAAAGCGAACTAGAACAATTAGTCTCGTAGTGGACGGCAATGGCCCCCCGAAGACAATAAAGGAAGCTTCTTACAGTTTGGTACATGTAACTGTCAAGCTCATCAACCGACTCATTAGCAGGCATCAAGTTCGCCAAAGCTACAATCTGCAAAACAAGAAGAAACCGTTAAAATCTCCATTCCAACCCAAAACCTTAAGATAATTCACACTTATAAACTAGCCCACCACACTCGCAACAAGCGTGTGAGATTCTTAACACCCCCTGTCCAATGAGGCCCATCAGGTGGAAGATTGCACAGGCTTTAACTTAGCCAACCTGCGACAAACTTTGTCGGGGTGGTACAAGCACAACAATGGGCACGGGATCAATCGCTATGATTCTAGGTTAGATAGAAACAAGTTCTGATATCCAGAGTCGAGCCGGGAGAGGTTTGTCTCTTACCAAGTGGCCCAAAGTCTCCCATTGTCATACGAAGTTAAGAAGCTCAAACCAGACTTGACCAAAAAAAAAAAGAAGCTCAAACCAGAGGAAGGGGAAGGGGAAGACCTGGTGGCCGTATTGGATGCATTTCATCATCGCATAGCAGCTGTCCTTGCCGCCGCTAACTAGAGCCACCACCTTCATCGGAGATTACTTCTTCTTCTTTCTTCAATATCCGCTCTGTGTGTGTGTTATAGATATTAGGGGTTGATATGGAAATCGAAAAGGCTAGGGTTTGCCCAATTTGTCGTTTCAACTTCAAGTCTCAACTAAGAGGACCTTCATCGAAAAAAAAGTGTGAACTAAGAGGAGGGACAGCGAGACGATTGTGTTACCTCTTTTAGACCACCCGCAGCGGGGTGGTCATGCGCCCCGAGCGCGCCACATGGCGGCTCGAGATTGGACGCAAGACGCGACTCGTGGCACCCTCGCGTGTCAGCGAGGCGCGCCTCGCCCCAACAGGGTCGTCACACGCCGGGTCACGTGGCCTTTTCTGATTAGGCCACATCGCTCGGAGCAATATTTTTTTTAGTTTTTTCTAAAAAATCGATAAAAATTTAAAAAAATCAAAAACAATTAGGAAAAAAATATGAAAATTTATTTTTACCATTTTCAACTTTTCTGTTTGAATAATTTTTTAAATTTTTTTTATAATTTTATACAAATTTTTTAATCCAAATAATTAGACTTTTTGGAATAAAAAAACTTTAAAAAATTATTTGTACAATTTTGCAATATTATGTTTGATATATATATTTAATGTTTTTCATAATTTTATAAAATTAGTTTAGTACAATAATCTCATTTGTATTGTTTAAATTATGACATTTGAGATAAATTATGTAATTTGATATAAATTATGTATTTTTATGTAATTTGAAGAAAATTTGATGTAAATTTGTATTTTTATGTAATTTGATGTAAATTTTGTAATTTTATGTAATTTTTATGTTATTTGATATAAATTATGTATTTTTATGTAATTTATATGTTATTTGATAACCTAACCCTTAAATCCTAAACCCTTTAAAACCTAACCCTTAAACTCTAAACCCTTTAAAACCTAATCCTTAAACCCTTGATAACCTTAAACCTTTGTTATGTTTGATATAAAGTTTGTATTTTAATATAATTTAATATAAATTATAGAATGTAGTATAATTTTATGTAAATTATAAACTCTAAACTCTAACCCTTACCCTAACCCTAACCCTAACCCTAAACTCTAACTCATGCACTTATATATTTAAACAATATATTATATTTAATTGAAAAATATATGTAATATATTTCAAATTTTATAAAATTTCTATTTCGTAAAATTTCGCACTTCGAAATAAACACGAAAAAATACTCGAGTTTGATACAGTTAGCTAAATTTTAAAAATATTGAGCTGATTAAAAAGTTGACGTGACGCCCAGGGCGTGCACTGTAGCGGGGGCACCAATGCGGATGATCTTAGGAGTTGAAACCATAGTTTTTAAATCGGCGGTACAATCGGTCAGATCGTGACTTGGATAATAAATCGAGTCAAAAAGACAACTTTGAATGCTTACCCAACAGACCAGATTTTTTCCGATCCGACAACCCAATTGAACCAAAAAATTGGACCCAGAAAATTCAATCCGTTAGATTTTTAATAAAACCCAATCCAAAAACTTAAATTGACCCACTATCCATCCCAAAAGCCGAATACTCAGCCCACGAAATTTCCCTAAATTACAAACCTAATTTTCAAAACCCAACGGTCACCACAGACGATTTCTTTTTGCCGCTGTCGTGATTCCCCCTCCCCGCCCTACCCAATCACGATTCTCCCCAAACCCCTCAATATTGGGAAGGTTGGGTTTCAATGGATTTCAACATCGAAACCCTTCAACTAAGCTCAAATACTCTAATCGCAGCCGCTCTCGAGCTTACCGACAACGAGATGTGCAAACTAGGTTCCAACCTCTTGGATGGTTTCTGTTTTTTCTAGTGAAGAATCGTCTTACTTTAGTTTATGGGCAATCGACGGTGGAGGCTTGGGCTAGAGTTTTAGGAGAGAAGAGAGTAAGAGAGAGAAAAATGTAACGGGAGATGGAGAAGAAAGGTTTTAAAAAATATATAAATTAATTTGGGATTGATACAACTTACGAGGTATAAATCAGTCACACTACAATACCACTTACCAGGTATATAAGTATATTACTATATATTTATAATTTTTTTTAAGTATAATTTTCGACCCGACCGACAGTATGACTGATCGACTCAAAACTCACCCAAAAAATCGGGTCGATCTCCAGATCATTTTTGAAAATATTGGTTGAAAGTTCAACCCTTTTTTATAAAAGGGACGTAATGAGTCTTGAAATGTTTTTGGGGAATATTTTATTTTAATACATTTTAGTTTATTGTATTTTAATAAATTTTTAACATAGTCGACAAAGAGTGTTAATTGACTAAAGTCTCTTCGAAAAACAAAATAAAATTAATTGTTATTGTCTAATTTATCATTATATCTACAAATATTAAATAGTACATGTTGGTCGTCGGGATCAGTGTAGTTGATTAGGATCAGGTCACAGTCAAGACAAGTGTTGGAAATCGTCCCTAAGATACAACGACTGTTCGGGCATTTTCAAAACCGTTGCACACGAATCTCGAAGACTTTATCCTAAGTGAAGAACGGGGGAGAGAATAAGACACCTATGATAGGATGATGCAAGTTGTTGGGATGTTCTGAATCGGAGGGGAGGAAGGTCTATTTATAGGCTGGACGTCTAGGAACCCTTTTTGCTGAAACCGATGTGGTACACTCTCTTTACTCATTAACTTGAGTTTGGGCTTTTGGACCCACTTAGGCTCATTCAATTCCAACAATACACTAATTTGAGATCAAATACTCAACATTTTTTTACATAATTATTTAAAATTCACATTTTTTGGTACATTTTCTTTAGTTAAAGCTTAATTTTGGAAAACATTAGACAACTATAAAGACGGATTACATATTCTATCATTATATATTATGGAAAAATTCAAGTGGCACTATAGATCGCTACCTTATATATGGATTGAGTGGGGATTAATTTGGAAAGTTCTGATTGAGTAAGGCTCTAATAAGACTAACTCGCACCTTACACACTTCAATTTATACCACCTCATTAAAAAGTTGGACCGAATGATCATACCCTTGAGATTTGAAGGGACACTTTTGTCATTTATTTTTTACTTTATTTTTTTCTCTCCTCACTTATTCACCCATTTCTTTTTGCTCTTTATCGCCCCTACTCTCCCTCTTCCTCTCGTCCATCCCTCTAGAAGGTACCATATTATATGAAATTGGAGTCTCTATAAAGTTGGATGTTTTGTTTGGTTTGAGGTTATTGGGATGTGGAGAGTGAGAGAGAAAGATCGCGCATGTGTGTGTGTGTGTATATATATATATACATATATATACACATATATAAATATATGGGAAGGGGGAATGGGGGGAGGAGGAGGAGGCGGAAGCCTTACCAGGGAGGAGGAAGGAGGGGAAGGGTGTATATAGTACTAGCATAGGCTTGTAATGGAAAAGACCACTTTATGAATAAAAATAGTATAGCCTTGTGAATAGAAATAGGCCACCCATGTATATAGTAATAGTATATGTTTGTTAATGAAAATGGACTACCTATGTATATGGAAATGGTATAAACGTGTGAATAGAAATAGACCCACCGTGTTTATAGAAATAATACAGGTTTTGTGAATGGAAAAGGATCACATGTGTCTTTGAAAATGGTACAGGCTCTACAAGTGAAAAGGATCACCTATGTCTATGAAAATGATATATATTTGCAATTATATATTGTACCATTCTTACCAACAAAAAATTGTACCATTTTGGACAATTATATGTTTGCCCATGTCTATACCATACAGACAACACACAGTCTCTATCTTGCTAAAAGGAGGATTTCCTCGTATGAGGACTAGTTTTTGGACCATCACATCTAATTTTTTTTTAATTTAGATCTAATGGTTCAGTAAAAAATATTATGATTTTTTCGTAAACAAAGTTAAACAAAAAAGATAAATTTATTCATCCTCTACAAAAAAATCCCTAATAATTAGGATAATCTCGCAAAAAAGAAAATTCAACATATTCATTCTCTCTCTATAAATCCTACTTTCTATCCGTCACTTTATTTTCTTTATAAATCCTACTTCTTCCACCAACCTCCTTCGTCTTCCTGCTCCTAGTCAGTCGTAGCTCCGACCTCCTCTGTCTTCCTCCTCTTAGCGACTGTCCTCCTCCAAGTCGACCTCTTCTGTCCTCTTCCTCCGTCAACTGTCCATCTTCTTCTCAGCAGCTCTCCTTCCTCCTCCTACTCTTCTTCCTCTAACAACCTCCTCTTTCTTCCTCCTCCTTCATGGCAGTTGTTCGAACGATAATGGTAATGCTGGTTTTGTTTATGACGATGTTGATTTATGATGCTAGTTTTTGCTTGTGGTGATATTGGTTTTAGGCAAATATGGAACTAGTTTTAATTTATGATAACATTAATTTTAGTATGCACGTGAATATGACATTGGTTTCATTGTTTCTAAAATAGAATTAGTTATTAGTATTTTTTATTTTTCTCCAAACACTCTTTTATTTTTATTGCATCTTTTTGGTCCCGATATAAAGACTAAATCCAAGCCTCCACTAAATCCAATCACATATGTATCTAACTTATGCTTCTCATCCTCTATTAATGATTGTTGGAGATTATGACATTACTCTCGCATATCTCATTGCCTTATTTGATAGAGTCACAGCTGTATCGTGCATATCTAGTTATCACTTCCTTTTGTATTTTGATATCTTTTCCATTTTTTCTCCTAAGTTACAAGAGCTAGTTTAGAGTATCTGGGGATTCACATATCTATTTATACTGCAACATACGACGAAATAAAGTAGCAGCTCAAATATAATTATTTTCTTCATGGTATCAGAGCAGAAGATCTGATATTAAATCCCACCAAAATTAAGCCTACCCGCCACTGCAAAATTATTACCCACCTAAAAACAAATGTCGAAGAATGGCAATAGATCGGCGACAGATTTGTCGTCACTATATGATGTGTGTGGAAACGTACACATAATTTCCTATGTTTTATGCTTAGTTTGTTCATGTTTTGAGTTAGTTGAGTCATGTGTCATGATGTGTTTTGTGTCTTCTATGTATTGTGTTGAGAAGTGGAATTCACCGAGTTTGTGAGTTTTGTAGGTAATTGGGTAGATAAGACGAGTTGACAAGAAGTGGTGCAAGCACGGGAAGTGTAGACGAAGAATCGAAGACTATTAGAGATATGTGCAGTAAACCTAGCATTTGCTGGGCTCCCTAGGGGTTGAAGGGAGTTCAACTTCAAAGACCTAGCATTTGCTAGGTGAGACCAGCATTCGCTGGGTGACCCGAATTTGAAGGCTTTCGCCTGTTTAGTTTAGTTATGACTTTTGTTTTAATTAGGAACCTTTGTCTCACCTATATAAGGTGCTAAAACATAGGTTAAAGACACTCTTGGACGGCTTTAGCGCAAGACTCATTCAACTTACGCTTTCAATTCAATTCAGTTGTTCTTTTGATTTAAGGATCGTGATCAATAATTCGAATCTTCAATCAACGCAGTATTTCATACTTCATAATCAAGATTCATCTTTTCATTCAATTGCTTGATTATTCATTGTTTGATTGATTCGTATTGTGTGTTTAGAATTAATATTGACAATCTTAGTTCATAGCACGATTGCATCCAATTATTTCATAATCTAGTTGATTGTTATTCGAGTTTAGGATTGACAAAGGTTCGTTTGACAATTCACAGTTTTTAATCACCAATCAATTACTCGATTTCAATTGCTTAGATTAAGATTGAGAATTCATAATCCGGTAATTAGAGAATTGATCCATCTATCCCTGTGGAGATGATCTTAGTTATCACTATATTACTTGTGTAATCATGTTCTCTTGCACATGTTTTTAGTCCGATATTTATCGCATCAAGTTTTTGGCGCCGTTGCTGGGGACAGATTTGAATCAATCTGTCTTTAATATTGGATATAGTTTTCTTGATATTGAGACTAAGCTTTTTACACCTGTGTTATTCATCACTACACTTGATCCTCTTTGTTGAGTTTTGTAGTTTAGTGAGAGTGCATGAGGTGTATGCCACATCACCATTCTGACAACCAACCACTCTTTGAATACGATCCTGAAATTGAACAAATTTTTTGCTCGAGAAGAAGGGATCAACACAAGGAAGAGATGGCACATCAGAATCAGGTAGTCAATATTCCTGCTAACAACAATGGGAGGAGAAAAACACACCCTAGGCTGGTTGATCTTCGACCCAGTATTGTGTATCAGCTGTGGAGACTAACAATTTTAAGATCAAATCTAGTCTCATCAATATGATTCGTCAAGACCAGTTTTGGGGCTCTCCTTCAGAAAATCCTATGAAGCACATCCAGACTTTTAAAGATCATTGCTCGACAGTCAAATACAATGGTGTCTCAGCAGATGCCATCAAACTACAACTGTTCAAGCATAGCTTAAAGGATGATACTAGAGATTGGGTAAATGCGTTTCTTGCCAACACCTTTACCACATGGGATAAGCTTTCAGACAAATTCCTAGAGAAGTATTACCCACTAGGTAAGACCACTCAACTGCATAACAAGATTTCTCAGTTTAAGCAACAGGGTGGCGAATCTCTTTATGAAGCTTAGCATCACTACAAGGGGCTACTCTGCAACTACCCACACTATCAGATTCCTGACTGGATGCTCATCCAAATATTCTACAATGGATGTGAGTTACAAGTTTGAACCAACCTGGATGCAGCAGCTGGAGGTAATTTGACGGAGAAGACAGAAGCTGAAGGCCTACACATTATTGAGCTATGGCTACCATGAATCATGAGTGGGGAGATTGGGTAGAAAGAAAGAAAGTGGCCAGTGTGCAAGACAACAGTCAGATCACTGTACTCCAAGCATAGGTGGCAGCTCTTACACAAATGGTTCAAGCCACATATGCACCACCATCTGCCTCACCTGCTCAGGTTTGCAAGATTTGTACTAGACATCATATTACTAATAATTGTTCCTTATTGGCTGAATCTGTAAATTATGTGGGTAATACGAATAAGAATAATGATCCATATTCTGCCGCGTATAACTTGGGTTGGAGAAACCACCCAAATTTTTCATGGAAAAATAATGCAGGTCAATAGATACCTCAACAACAGAAACCTCCTATGGCTACTGGCAATGCTCAAGATCCTCCACCACAGCAACCCCAGCTATATCAGTAGAAGTGGCAATAACAAGTACTGCCCCAGCAAGATCATAGGAGTGAAGATGAGTTGAAGAAGCAAGTTCTCAGTCATGAGACCACGATCAGAAATCTGGAAATTCAAATTGGTCAGCTAGCACTTTAGTTGAATGCAAGGCAGCCAGGCACACTTTCAAGCAATACTGAAGCCCCTCCTACTAAGCAAGAGCACTGCAAGATAATCACAACCAGAAGTGGGCTAGACTTGGGAAAGAATGCAGTAGTAAAGTCCCTAACAAAGCCAGTGAATAAAGAGGAAGAAGGGCTCTACGTAACTCCTATAGCAGCGAAGAAAGGCAAATCCACAACGGAGTCTACCAAGCTAGCCCAGGAAATAAGATATCCTTCACTACCTTTCCCTCAAAGAGTGAATAAGTAGGCATCTCACCTAAGCTATCAGAAGTTTTTAGAATTATTCAAGAATTTTCACATCAACATTCTGCTTCTTAACGCATTCGAGCAGATGCCTACCTATGAAAAGTGGATAAAGGAGTTTATCTCGAAGAAGAAGAGTATTAACTACTTTGAGGTTATTTCTTTGACTAGATGATGTAGTGCAGTTTTGACCCAGTATCTTCCTTAGAAGATGAAGGATCCCGGTAGTTTCACCATTCTGTGCACTATTGGAGATTAGATATTCAAGAAAGCACTCATTGATCTGAGATCTAGCATCAACTTCATGCCATATTCTATATTTTGGAAGCTTGGATTGGGGGATATGAAGTATACATCAATAGTTCTCCAGCTTGCAGATTGGTTAGTAGCTAGACCCAAGAGGATCGTAGAGAATATACTAGTGAAAGTTGATACATTGATCTTTCTCGTAGATTTTATTATTATAGAGATGGAAGAAGATTGTGATGTTCCACTTCTCCTTGACTGCTGATTCCTAGCTACAGGAAAGACGAGTATTGATGTGAAAAAGGGAGAGCTACGGTTCAAGGTTTGTGATGATGAAGTCGTGTTCAATATCTTTGAGGCAGCCAAGTATCCTTCTACTAAAGATGACTACTACAGGATTGATGTCATTGATGAGATTATCATTATGCACAGTCTCGATACTCTTGCCAAAAGCATTGTAGAGCTAATGTAGGAACCGAAAGTGGAAAAGAACGAGATGGAACTGATCAAGCAGGTCTCATGGATACGCACAGCAGAATCTCTTGAACTGAATGACACATATAGGTCAAAATTGCAAGCTTTCATCATCACACTGCCAGAATTGGAGCTCAAACCACTCCTAAGTCACCTCAAATATGCATACATGTGTGAAGGTAATAAACTTCCTGTCATCATATCTGCCTCTTTGACTTTAAAACAGGATGAACAACTCCTAAAGGTGATTAGAAAGCATAAGGAAGCAATTAGATGGATACTTGGAGATGTCAAGGGTATTAGTCCTTCTCTTTGTCAACACAAAATTATTTTAGAGGACGATTTTCACCATCAGTGGAAGCCCAGCGAAGACTTAACCCAAAGTTGAAGGAGGTTAGTAAGGAAGGAAGTGATCAAGTGGTTAGATGCCGACATTATCTACCCAATTTCAGATTCTAAGTGGGTCAGTCCAACTCAGTGTATACTAAAGAAAGGAGGAATTATAGTCATTTCCGATAAGAACAATGAACTGATATCTACACAGGTGGTAGTGGGCCATCGAGTTTGCATTGATTTTTGGAAGTTGAACAAAGCTATTCAGAAGGATCACTTCCCACTACCATTTATTGATTAGATGTTGGATAGATTGGTAGGACATGCATTTTATTACTTCTTGGATGGATATTCAGGATATCTTCAAATCTTAATTGCCCCAGAAGACCAAGAGAAGACCACTTTCACTTGTGCATATGGTGCCTTTGCTTTTCGTCGCATGCTGTTTGAACTCTATAATGCACTTATCACCTTTCAGCAGTGTATGATGATAATTTTCTCCGATATAGTTGAATGCTAAATAGTGATCTTTATGGATGACTTTTCAGTGTTCAAAGATTCATACGAAGAGTGTTTTTTACATCTGGGAAGAGTTCTTGAGCGATGCAAAGAAACCAACCTGGTCCTCAGTTGGGAGAAATGCCACTTCATGGTGATGGAAGGGGTAGTCCTAGGCCATAAGATTGTGATGAAGGGTGAGAAGTTGATAAAACCAAGTTGGAAGTCATTGACTAGCTTTCCCATCCATTGTCAGTTAAGGGTGTTCGAAGCTTCCTAAGATATGCTGGATTCTATTAGCAATTTATTAAAGATTTTTCCTGGATCACCAAGCCCCTCTACAAGCTGCTTGAGAAGGACACACCATTTATGTTTGATGAGGAGTGCAAACTAACATTCAAAACTCTCAAGGAAGCACTTGTGTCTATGCCAATTATTATCTCTCAAGACTGGGAGCTTCTATTCGAGATCATATGCGACGCGAGTGACTATGCAGTGGGAGCAGTTCTAGGCTAGAAGAAAGCGACAGGATTCCATGCTATCTAATATGCAAGTCGTACGTTAGACGATGCTCAAGTCAACTATGTAACTACAGAAAAGGGATTCCTTATAGTGATCTTTATCCTTGACAAATTCCGAGCCTACCTGCTTGGGAGCAAGGTTACGGTGTACACAGATCATGCAACCATTCGTTACCTCTTCACCAAGAAGGATGCTAAGCCAAGGCTAATAAGATGGATCCTCCTCCTCTAGAAATTTGACATAGAAATTTGAGATTCAAAAGGCACGGACAACCCAGTGATGGACCATCTCTCATGCTTGGAGAATCCATCGGTAACATCCTTCTCTCTTATTAATGAATATTTTCACGATGAATAATTGTATGCACTAGATGTGGTTTCCATTTCATTTTATGCTGATTTTGTAAATTATCTTATGAGCAACATCATGCCCCCTAACCTTTCTTCTGACCAGAAGAAAAGATTTTGCATGATATGCCGTAGGACGTCCAAGTCAAGGTGCAAGTGCGTGTTTTCTTACGTGTGCATGCGCTGCATGGGATCCCTATATTCGGCCAGCTTGTTCATTTAAGTTGTTGGTGCATTTATTTCCGAATCTTCTTTGTAATAATTAGGACATGTTCGTTCGTTTTTCCTTCTGTTGCTAAAAGGGGTTTGGCAACTAATAATGGGGCGAGTAAATGGTAGTTATGGCTGTCCTAATATGGACATGGGAAGGGAAAGGATTGTAACAGCTGGAACCTTAAATTCCGGCGTAATTGTAGCTCTTTTAAATAGAGCAAATCAAAGAAGGAAATGGAAGTTGAATTAATCCAGAATATTCTGAGTATTTGCCGAGTGCAAGGAAAGCACGGTTGTGCTTGTTACGAATTTGCCATTGCTTGGCCGCTCCTTATTGAGCAAACCTCGATCACCCTACGAAAGTTGGTGATTATTGTATTTTCACCTCAAGCAACTTCGTTTAATCAAACTCAGTTAAGCAAACCACGTTTCCCCTATGTTAGGTGGTATCAGAGCAAAGATTATGATCAGATCAAATTCTATTTTGATCTTGAGTGAACGTTATAACCTCAGAGAGTTGTGAGTGACCCCATCTACGAGCCGATCCACAAGGTTTCGCGATCCCCTGATCCGAACCTCTTTTTACCAAACTAAGCTCCACCAAAAGCCGTTACTAAATGGCCAATCCTGATACAAATAGACGCCTTGACAACTTGGAGGCATTGATCCAACAGGTCCTAACTCAATTAGGAAATTTGAACGTGCAACCACCTGCGGCACCACCTCCCAACGTGGTGATGCATGACAATCCAATAGGAATTGAAGATGATGATTTGGATGATGAGGAACCAGAAGTAAGAAGGGGAGGAGGTCGTGGTTTGAGAGGAAGAGGCCGAGGCGATGGAGGAAGAGGAGCGCGAAGGGAAGCACGAAGAGGAGATGAACGTGTAAATGACTATCCAAGGAGGGTGGATCGCCCTTTTAAGATGAACATCGAGAAGTTCTACGGGGATGCGGATGTTGAGGCATTCTTAAATTGGTTAGACTCCATGGAGAAATATTTTGATTGCATGGAACTGACCGAAGAGCAAAAGGTTAGTTATGTTGCTTTCAAACTTGAATCGGGTGCGGCTGTTTGGTGGCGAAAGGAGCAAGAATCACGTCGTAGGAGAGGTGACTTTCCTATTCGTGATTGGCCAACCATGGAACAAGCTTTGAGAGAGAGATTTCTACCCGTAGATTACCATCAAGCCCTATTCTCTCAATTCTTATCTTGCACCTAAGGAAGCAAATCTGTTGATGAGTATATTGCTGAATTCACAAGATTGGCTGCCCGAAATGATGTAGAAGAACATGAGGATCAAATGATTGCGAGGTTCATTGACGGCTTACACTACGAAGTAAAGAGTCGTATGGAGTTTGACACGTTCTTGTATTTTCAAGACGTGTGCAATAAGGCACGCAAAATTGGATCTGCCCTAAAGAAGAAACGGGTGGTTGGCAACCGATACACCCCTGGCCAGACCTCAAATTTCGCTCGCAGAACAGAAAAGAACCCCGCACCTACAGGAGATGCAAGAGTTGTGCCCCGGTTTAGGCCAGCCCCTTCTAATACCGAGCAAGCCCAGAAGAAAGGCAAGGATGTTGCGGAGGGTTCCTCATGTATAAAATGCTTCAAGTGTAACGAGATAGGGCACAGGTCAAGTGAGTGTCCAAAACGAAAGTTTGTGCAATTGTGTGAGCAAGATGGAGATCAGGAGGATGCTCTCTTTTGCGCACCTGTTGAAGAAAGCGAAGAAGATTCGCAAGAAGAAGCCGGTAATGATGAAGAATATTGCGGAGTTATGAGAAAGTTAGCTTTGTCCGTGGAGAAAAAAGATGCAACCCAACGTCACAACCTGTTCCGCACAAGATGTCACGTAAGAAAGGAAGTTTGTGATGTTATCATTGATGGAGGGAGCCAGGAGAATTTTATAAGTGCGAGCACAGTGGAGAAGCTTGGGTTGAAGACCACTCCACACCCTTCACCCTATTCTATTAGATGGGTGCAATCTGGTGGAAGCATTCGAGTTGATTCACGTTGTCAAGTTCCCATCTCCATTGGACAATTCACTGACCTTGTAACGTGCGACGTACTTTGCATGGATGCATGCAATATTCTGCTTGGAAGGCCTTGGGAGTATAATAATAAGGCGGTTCATAAAGGAGAGGAAAACACGTACGAAGTTACGAAAAATGGTCAGAAATTTACATTGCTTCCGAGAAAATCGAAGAACCTTGGCAAGAAAGGAAGCAATCACATACAAATGGTAACTCTATTAACTTCGTTCAAAGAGTTCCAACTCTCTCTAAAGGAGGCAAGAGTATGTCACGTCCTTCTTTTGGACAACAACCCGAAGCAAGATCCAGGGAGTGAAAAAGATGTTCTGCATGAAGTTCGTGTGCTCTTGCGAGAATTCGTTGATGTTTTCCCCTCGGATCTACCCAAGGGGTTGCCTCCTATGCGCGAGATTCAGCACAACATTGATCTTGTTCCAGGTGCTACCCTCCCAAATTTACCTCATTATAAGATGAGTCCTGAAGGGCATAAGATTTTGAAGACGCAAGTGCAATAACTTTTGGAGCGTGGATCAATCCGAGAAAGCTTAAGCCCTTGTGGAGTTCCTGCCTTGCTTGTTCCTAAGAAGGATGGCTCTTGGAGGATGTGTGTGGACAGCAGAGCCATCAACAAGATCACGGTTGGGTATAGATTTCCTATCCCTAGACTTAAGGATATGCTTGATAATCTGAGTGGTTCCATTATTTTCTCAAAGATAGATTTAAAAAGTGGTTACCATCAGATTAGAATAAGGCCGGGTGATGAATGAAAAACGGCTTTCAAGACTAAGGAGGGCTTATACGAATGGATGGTCATGCCATTCGTTTTAACAAATGCACCTAGTACATTTATGAGATTGATGCATCAAGTTATGAGGCCATTTCTTGATAAGTTTGTGGTGGTTTATTTTGACGACATACTAGTGTATAGCAAGTCGAAAGAGGATCATGTCAAGCACCTTCGTGAAGTTCTTGCCACTTTGAGGAGGAACGAACTTTATGCCAACCTTGCTAAGTGCACATTTTGGCAAGAAAAGCTTCTGTTTTTGGGGTTTATTGTTGGAAAAGAAGGTGTACGTGCGGATCAAGCAAAGGTGGAAGCAATCCGAGCCTGGCCCTAACCAAGGAGTGTCACTCAAGTAAGAAGTTTCCTTGGTTTGGCTTCCTTCTATAGGCGTTTCATACATGGTTTTAGTGTGATTGCTGCTCCTATTACATCGTTGCTTAAAAAAGGAACACCGTTTGAATGGAGTGAGGAAGTAGACAAGGCTTTTGCTACTTTGAAAGAGCAACTAAGTTCCGTACCAGTTCTGGCCCTTCCGGACTTTGGCAAGCTTTTTGAGGTTGAAGTGGATGCTTCCAGAGTTAGTATAGGTGCTGTCCTCACCCAAGAAAAAAGACCTATTACCTATTTCAGCGAGAAATTGAGTGAGCATCGATAGACTTGGAGCACGTATGAAAAGGAGTTTTATGCGGTATTTCATGCTTTAAAAACTTGGGAGCACTACCTAGTGGGCAAGGAGTTTGTATTATACACGGATCATCGCGCCTTAAAGTTCCTAAATGACCAAGCAAGATTGGCAAGTCACATGCATGCAAGGTGGTCTACTTATTTGCAACGCTTTCCATTAAAGATTGCACACAAGAGTGGCAAGACCAATCTGGTTGCCGATGCACTAAGCCGAAGAGTCTTGCTACTCACGGAATTGAAGGGTGAGATCACAGCGTTTGAGAGCATTCGTGAGCTATATGAAGAAGACAAAGATTTTGGTGCAATTTGGAAGTCATGCAAGGAGGGAAAAGGCGTGCATGACTATTATTTGCATGATGATTACCTTATGAAAGGAAATCAGCTGTGCGTGCCAAAGACTTCATTGAGGGAACATTTGGTGTTGGAGATGCATGGAGGAGGGTTATCCGCACACTTGGGGCGTGATAAAATGCTGGCTGCTTTGTCTTCGCAGTTCTATTGGCCAAGAATTAGCAAGGACGTAGAGAGGATGGTTAGACACTACCGTGTGTGTCAAGAAATGAAGGGACAAGTTCACAACACGGGGCTCTACACTCCTCTTCCTATCCCGAAGCAAGTGTGGGAAGATTTGAGCATGGATTTCGTTCTTGGCTTGCCTCGCACACCTCGAGGCTTTGACTCTATTTTTGTTGTTGTAGACAGGTTATCAAAGATGTCCCATTTCATTCTATGCCGCAAGACAACGGATGCCACTGGAGTTGCAAGATTATTTTTCAAAGAGGTGGTACGTCTACATGGGGTCCCGCGCACCATCACATCAGATCGTGATACAAAGTTCCTCTCTAGCTTTTGGCAAACATTATGGCGAATGTTCGATGCAACATTGCAATTCAGTACCACGGCACATCCCCAAACTGATGGACAGACGAAGTCCACCAATCGTACACTTGGAAGCATGCTAAGAAGTTTGTGCCACGAGAAGAAAAGATAATGGGATCTTGCAATCCCCATCGCGGAATTCGCATACAATAGAGCAATGCACCACTCTACAGGAGAGTCACCTTTCTCATTGGTGTATATTAAGGTTCCTAACCACCTTGTTGATGTTTCTAGCATTCGCAAGCCATCAGGAGCAAATGCAACCGCGGTGACTTTTGCCGAGCATGCACAAGATGTGTTGGAAGCTGTAAAAGAGAGGTTGGCTGTGACTTATGCCAAGGAGAAGGCAAAAGTAGATGCTCACCAAAGGGTGCAACTTTTCCAACCCGGAGAAGAAGTGATGGTGTACTTCAGAAAGGAGAGAATGCCTTCCAATCTAGGAGGCAAGTTGCAACAACACAAGTTTGGACCCTACAAGGTGCTAAGAATGGTGAATGACAACGCATACGTGATTGATTTGCCAGATGAGTTTGGTGTTTCCAAAACTTTTAATGTGGCAGATTTGACACCATACTATAACCCCTTACCTTTGCCATCGCGCCTAGCAACTCGGGACGAGTCGAATTTTAAGAAGGGGAGGCTGCCGTAGGACATCCAAGTCAAGGTGTAAGTGCGTGTTTTCTTACGTGTGCATGCGCTGTATGGGATCCCTATATTCGGCCAGCTTGTTCATTTAAGTTGTTGGTGCATTTATTTCCGAATCTTCTTTGTAATAATTAGGATATGTTTGTTCGTTTTTCCTTCTGTTGCTAAAAGGGGTTTGGCAACTAATAATGGGGCGAGTAAATAGTAGTTATGGCTGTCCTAATATGGACGTGGGAAGGGAAAGGATTGTAACAGCTGGAACCTTAAATTCTGGCATAATTGTAGCTCTTTTAAATAGAGCAAATCAAAGAAGGAATTGGAAGTTGAATTAATCCAGAATATTCTGAGTATTTGCTGAGTGCAAGGAAAGCACGGTTGTGCTTGTTACGAATTTGCCATTGCTTGGCCGCTCCTTGTTGAGCAAACCTCGATCACCCTATAAAAGTTGGTGATTGTTATATTTTCACCTCAAGCAACTTCGTTTAATCAAACTCAGTTAAGCAAACCACGTTTCCCCTACGTTATGATGTCATGTTTTACGTATGGGATGAACCATATCTCTTCAAGCAAGGGAAAGATCAACTTCTTAAAAAGTGTGTACCACAGGAAGAGTAAGAGCTTATTCTTCATCACTGTCACAACTCTCCTTATGGAGGACACTTTGCTGGTGAGCGCACTACTACCAAGGTGCTTTAAAGTAAATTCTACTAGCCCTCCTTGTTCAAAGATGCTATGGAATTTGTGAGAGATGTGATCGTTGCCAATGAATAGGTAACATATCACATCATCATGAGATGCCACATCAAGGAATTATGGAGGTGGAAATCTTTAATGTATGGGGCATAGACTTTATGGGACCCTTTGTGCCATTCGAACGCAATCTCTACATCCTCTTAGCAGTCAACTACATCTCCAAATAGGTTAAAGCCGTGGCTCTAGTGATGAACGACGTGAAAGTGGCAATCAAGTTCTTATAGAAGAACATTTTCAGGTGGTTCGAAACTCCCAGGATTCTCATCAGTGATGGTGGTAAGCATTTCCGCAACAATCTACTTGCAAATGTACTGGCAAAATATAGGGTCACACATAAGATCGTAACAGCCTATCATCCCAAATCAGTAGATAAGTCGAAGTATCCAATTGAGAGATCAAGCGGATCTTGGAAGTCACTGTCAACCCTTCGTGGAAGGACTAGTCCAGTAAGCTGAATGATGTACTATGGGCATACAGGACTACGTACAAGACCCCCATGGACATGTCGCCATACCAGTTAGTTTACGGGAAAGCTTGTTACCTCCTAGTCGAGCTCGAGCATAAGGCATATTAGGCCCTCTGTCAGCTAAACCTAAACCTTGACAAGCCTGGCGAGCGAAGAATGCTACAGCTTGAGAAGCTTAATGAGTTTCGATTAAGAGCATACGAAAGTGCCAAGATGTACAAGGAAAAGACCAAAAAGTGGCATGACAACAAGATTCTTCACTGTGAGTTCTCTGCCGGTCAACAGGTACTTCTTTATAACTCACGCCTTAAACTTTTTCTAGGAAAACTCAAGTCACGATGGACTGGTCCCTACATAATTGTCACAGTCTCGCTATACAGAGTAATCTAGATTCAAAATCTAGACACACAAGAAGAGTTCAAGGTGAATGGGCAGCGCTTAAAGACATACTTTGGTGACCAATTTGACAAACAAGAGTCTTGCACGAACCTTGAAGATCCTATACCTTAGTAAGACCTTACCATCATCAAGTTAATGACATTAACTTAGAACTACTTCTTGCCTTAATCTTGTTTTTCTACTATTTTGCATCACTCATCCGAGTTTCTCTGAGTTTGTGGGTATCGAGGGGAATATACATAATGTTACCCTTGAAAAATGTCATTTTAGTTTAATTCTTATAGGCTAAATAGGTTGAAAAGAATCACGATGACAAGTTCGAAGGAGAAAAGATCGTTTCAGCAAGACCCAGCATTCGCTAGGAGTAGCAGAAACTTTCTTTGAGAGAGACGCAGTGTCTGTTGGGACCCCCACATTTGTTAGGAGGGTACAGGAAAAGTTCTTCGGAAGAGACCCAGCATTCAGGGGGGAAAAATTTGCCCAAAAACCAAAGACCTCGACATTTCCCTCCCAAAACCTCCTAAAACCTCCCAAAATCTCCTAACCAAACCAACACTCATCTCTACCCCACTCTCTCCACTACAACCAACTCTCTCCACCACGAACCTCCACCATACTCCAATGATCACCACCGTAACCCACCACCCTCTGCCACCAACCTCCGACACACCCTTCTCCACTATGTACTACCTACAACCACCACGAGCCACCATCCAAATTGTTTACCTAATCTCTTCTTGTTTTATAGATTCTGGCCAATCTGCTACAAGTCTTCGCGAGCCATCGACTGGGCCTTACTCTCCTTGATGAGGCCTTCTTAGAAAGTCTACCCCAAACACTGCCACTATTGACTAGCATTGACTAGCTGTTGATCGGCATTAACCACTACCATGGATCAAAAAACTTCAAGCTCTCGCCAACCAGCTATCTCTAAGTGTCGTTGGAATGACCCTGACCCTCCAGTAGGACCTAGCTCACTACCATCTCTACCCATCGGCATCTCAGCTAGATATAACGCTCCTTTTCCAATCTTTCATAAGTGGAAGGGTGATCATTTCTGTAAATTTGAAAAATGTCGATTTATTCTGAGCACCACGCTAGCAATGGATGACATAGTTCACATAGGGGTCGCTCAAGAATTGCATGATGCATTATATGAGATTGGTTAGATTTTTTTGTTGAGTTTGATAAGGATATTGACCCAGTGGTTATCTGATAATTTTATTGCATAGTTGATGTTTCGGATAACAATGCCTCCTATACTACACACATTCACGGCTAACAAATCACGGTAGATGAATCCTTGATCATAGAGTTAATATGCATAAAGGGAGGGGGTGGTTTGTTAGACTTTGATACTGATACCCAAGCCTATAGCGCATGGCACGCTCTTACAGGCTTTGCCTATTTTAAATTATAATCCCCCGCTATACTAATTAAGGACCTTCACTTTAGTATTATTCATCATTTTATATGTTCCACCTTTTGTGGCCAGTTTTAGGATAATCGTGTCACACAAACCTAGCTGTATGCCCTAGCTTGCATCCTAAATTACAGACCCTTTAGCACTTTCTCACTTATCTGTGATGTTATCAAACGCACACTCCAGCTCACCAAACCAACATACCTAGGATTAGGTCATATTGTTGCTGTGCTTGTTCGTCATTTTTTATCCAAGTCAGGCAGCTCTCGCAAGGCCTTTCTGGCCCCAGCTAATTAATTGTGACCAGCTAATAGCTTGGCATCTCTTCTCCAAGATAGAGAACTATGGCAAAAGCACCTACGCTTTCATCAAGTGGCAGGATTGAAGGGATGTCTAAGATCGACTGTGGTAGGATGCCAATGCACTAATGCCAGTACTCCAGGTTGATGTCCCCAACCTCACTCAATGCCTTGACAACCTAGAGATCTAAGTCCAGAATCTAGCGACCAACCAGGCTGCTTGCTGGGCATAATACCAAGCCGACTAGAAATACAATTGAGCATAGTGGGCCTGGCTTTGGAGTCAATACCCACCACTACCACCTCTCCAGCATTGAACAGGTGATTCCGTTCCCTTCTCCCTCACTAGTCCTTTCTTTACGTCCTTGTTTTTCATTGTGTTTGTGATTGCATGGTATACCTCCATAAATTGAGGACAATGTGCTTTCTAAGTGTTGGGGTGCACTTTGTCTGGCATGTGATATTTTTGGTATGTTTTTGTTGTTCTTTTGTATTGTCATATGTATGTGATCGAGTCTGTTGTGTGTATGGCATATATTTTTGATTGAAGTGATCGAGTCTATTGTAACTGATGAACCTCCCTCTAAAATTGAGAACTTTGAGCGACAACCAAATCTTATTGTCTAGTTAGGAATCAAATTTGAGTTTTCTGGAATAGGATTGTGTAGAAATAGCATCCTTGGTTGTTTAGGTTGGTAATTGCAATAGGTAGACCATACTCGAGAGTTTGATGAGTGACCTTGTGAGGATATTGAGCTGACAAATGAGACAACCGTCTTAATTTATTCATGAGGTGCATACATGTATAGGGTAGTGAGAGTGGTATATTAGCACTTGGCATATTTTCGTAGTGAGGGGTGAGTTGTATATCGAGGGCCATTTTGATGTTGAGCCTGGAGCCTTAGAGCCAAAAACCTGATCTTATCCATTGCTCAACTCCGTTGAGCCTAAGCTTATTTGTTGAATTATTATTTGCACACCACCATATAAGTCAATATTTAACCCCCCACCTACCCTTAACTATTCAATCCAAGGGATTAGGACAATGTTTGTGGGATATATATTGTAAGTGCACATTTGGTAGCATAGCTGGGGGTATTGCAAAGGTATTGAAATGAAAAAAGGGTAGAAATGAGGTCACCATTCAAAAACTGGGATAAGTTGCCAATGAATGTGCGAGAATGTGGGAAAAAAATAAAAGAAACAAGAAAAGAGAAAAGTGAAAGAAAGAAAGGAAAAGAAAAAAAAAATTCTTGTGAAAAGTTAGGAAAATGAAAAGAACAAATTCAAGGAAAGAGGAAAGATGGAAAGAAAAGGCACAATGAAAAGAAAGTGACTTATCTTGAGTAAATGGCCTCTAGGACGTGGGTATGCTGGGTTGAGTGCTTAGTTGTTATAGGGTGAGTTATTTAGTATAGCCGAGAGTTAGATTTTCTGTGTAACCCTCAGATTGCGTGGTCTAGCCATTATCCAACTAGTTACCCTCCCCTCACCTTAAGCCCCATTACAACCCTATGCAAAGTCCCTCTTGATTATGAATCCCGCATTCTTCGAGATAGTGTCAAGTACAAAGTATAACATTCTTAGACCCTGGTTGTGTATGCAATGGTCAATAAATTTCTTCCTCCGTGCATCACCGCCGAGTCAGTCAACTTTTTAAAGCTCTAACTGATCTGCGGTCACCCCTTTGACATGTCCAAATACGCAAAGCTTACTCTTTCCATATTCTCTTGACATAGTAAAGGGAGAGAGGGTGCAATGTGAGAGTTTTTGATTAATGTACATTCTGGAGTTGCATATTAACATAAACTCTAGCTTTTACGCCATTATTATCAGGATCTCTTGAATACAAGCACTCCATCTTCTATTGCACGTGCTTGTCATTTTGGTGTCCATTAGGACATAGGTGGTGTTAAATGTTTGAGCATAAATTAATCCAACCCACCGAGTGGTCAGCTCTCGTGTATGGTATGCATAGTACAAAAATTGGGTTAAAAACTGAGGATGTTATATTTACATGGTCTTTATTCTTGGCGCTTGAATGAGATGAATGGCTAGTGATAGGATGAAGTATCTTGTGAATTATTCTCAATTGGAGGCACCGTGAACTTGGTAGTTCTGATGCACTTTGCTTGAGGACAAGCAAAGAAGTAAGTATGGGGTGTAATGTGTGTGAAAACTTACACACAATTTCCTATGTTTTATGCTTCATTTATTCATGTTTTGAGTCAGTTGAGTCATATGTCGTTATGTGTTTTGTGTCTTCTATGTGTTGTGTGGAGAAGTGGAATTCTATCGAGTTTGCGTGTTTCGTAGGTAATTGGGTAGATAAGATGAGTTGACGAGAAGTGGTGCAATCATGAGAAGCGTAGACAAAGAATGGAAGACAATTAGAGATGTGTATAGTAGACCCAGCGTTCACTAGGCCCCCAGCGTTCGCTGGGGGTTCATGGGAGTTCGACTTCAGAGACCCAATGTTTACTAGGTAAGACCAGCGTTCACTGGGTGACTCGGATTTGAAGGCTTGTGCCTGTTTAGTTTAGTTAGGACTTTTATTTTAATTAGGAACTTTTGTGTCATCTATATAAGGTGATGAAACCTAGGTTAAAGACACTCTTGGACTACTTTAGCACAAGACTCATTCAACTTACGCTTTCAATTCAATTCGATTGTTCTTTTGATATAAAGATCATGATCAATAATTCAAATCTTCAATCAACATAGTATTTTCATACTTCGTAATCAAGATTTATCTTTTCATTCAATTGCTTGATTATTCATTGTTTGATTGATTCGTATTGTGTGTTTAGAATTAAGATTGACAACCTTAGTTCATAGCATGGATTACATCCAATTATTTCATAATTTAGTTGATCGCTATTCGAGTTTAGGATTGACAACTCTAGGTTCATTTGACGATTCATAGTTTTTAATCATCAATCAATCACTCGATTTCAATTGCTTAGATTAAGATTGAGAATTCATAATCTGATAATTAAAGAATTGATCTATCTGTCCCTGTGGAGATGATCTTAGTTATCACTATATTACTTGTGGGATCGTGTTCTATTGCACGTATTTTTAGTCTGATATTTATTACATCACTATACTTCCTACATCCCTCGAATAACCCATGACAGGTTAATGTGAGCGAACTGCTCAATGAAAGGAATTAATCAGATTGGGTTAGTGAGATGACCAACTTCCTACTAGCAAAGAACAAGCCCGGATTTGTTGATGGCATGATAGCCAAGCCGGAAACAATAGTAGTGGATTACAACACATAATTGAGATGCAATGCCATGGTTAAGGGTTGGGTTGCAATAGCAATCGACAAAGAAGTCTGAAGCAGCATACACAATACAAAAATGGCTCAAGAAGTCTGGACATATCTCAAAGAACGGTTCGGGAAAAGTAGTGCACCAAGAGTCTATGATCTGAGAAGGTCCATTTTACTACTGCACCAAGATCAGATGTCTGTTTCAGCGTACTTTACAAAGCTGAAGTCATTGTGTTATGACCCTCACAAACTTCATCTTGGTTGAGACCGCTTGGTTTGACCTTTGATTATTTTTTTTGAATGATTTTAGAAACGTATGACTTTTTCGTGTGAAATGTCAATTTGAATATGGTTGAGAAGTTCTACACTTCTCTATTTAGTTTGTAGGGGTTGAAGGGGGAAGTTTTAGGCTATTTGGTGACCAAAATTACAAATTTGGGTCTTTTTGGCAATAGCCAACCTTGTTGGTGGCCGCCAGAATTCGGACAGGGGATTTTCCTCACGCAAACTTGGCGGGCGCCAACTTTCGTGGCGGCCGCCAACCAGCTTTAACCCATGCACACTTCACTTCAAAAATCCATAACTTCCTCATACGACCTCCGATGTAGGTGATTCTAATTCAAGGGGATTCCTAACATCTAGAACTACAACTTTGTTATTTAAGTTTTGACATTTATTGATTATCTGATGGGATCATGGAAGAGTTTTACGTGCTTAGTTTTAGGTATGATTTGCATTGGTATTGGAAGATTTTGCCAATTGATGAGTTATTTGGCTTTTTTTGATTGAAGCATGATTTGAGAACTTATTAGAACTTAAGTAGAAGTTTAGGAGTGATTTTGGAAGATTAGAAATGTCAAGGACAAAAGAGGAAGAAGTGGCTAACTTACTTGTGGATATTTTTACCATTTATGGAAAGTTTCGGATTAAAATATCTAAGGAGTTTGTGAGTGGATTTGATTGTGCTCATCCATTTGAAAGAGAGAGAGAGAGAGAGAGAAAGGAAGAAAAAGAAGAAGAGAACGAGAAAGGAAGATCTTGGATATAAGGTTTGGTAAGTTGGTTTCAGATTAAGCTTTATTAGAAGTAAGTATAGATCTATTGCTTACCTTGAAGTTGATGTAAGCATGTGATGATTGAGCAACTTTTGGTAAATATGGATATTAGAGTTTGAGGTATATTGAAGGTTTGAATAGATATATGATGATTATAGATGTTGGACTATACTTTGATGATGAGATTCGATGGTTATTGTGTATATTTTGGAGAACTTTTGGTATAACCTAGTTGAAGAACATGTGTGGTTGTTGAGGTTTGGTTGATGTTATGAGGAGGTGTATGATAAGTTTGATTTTTGGTGTTGAATTAGAGGACCTTTGTGCCTATTTTAGAAACTTTGTGTGAGAATCCATTTGTAGGGACTTTAGTATTGATTTTCCATATTTCTTTGTGTAAGAGGTTGATGTTGATTAGAGGGTTATTCCTCTTGTTTAGTTGACCACCTTTTGGAAACCAAGCATCGAGAATCGTGAAGTGAAGAACGAAAAACTTTAGGCTCATTTGTGCAACTTAGTGTAAGGTCAGGGGGTTATTATGTGATTTGATATATGTTTGAATTTAATGTGGTGTTTATCCATTTGAATCATTGTCTATGTAACCGTAAGTGGATTATATGAATGATATAATGGGATGAGAGTGTACGTTAGGATCGATGTCCATGTGATATTGGGCATTTTCTTGATGATTCGTTGTTAACAATTATGTGATCATATATGATGTGCAATATAAGTTATGATGTGATATGATTTGACATGTGCATATGTTCGAATCTTTATCTATGAGCTTTTAATATTTCCTTAGAATATATCTACAAATTTGGTAATTCTGGGTATAAATGTGATATAAGAAATTATTAGTACGAGTTTATGTACATGATTAACTAGTCTTATTGAGCAAATATATTGTGATAAATTCTGTTATGAATTGAATGATGTGAAAACCTATGAGTTTATGTTAGTTAGCATGATTGATTGGTTGTTCAAGTATCGTTAGGTTAGGGGATCTGTGATAAGATGTCGGCAATACTGCATTGGCTCATGACATACTTATTTGATTGTGAGATGTTGGTGATACCGTGTTGGCTCATGGTGTGCTCATCTGAATATGTAACGTCAGTGATACCGTATTGGCTTATGATGTACATATGTATTTAAGAGATGTCAGCAATACCGTATTGGCTCGTGACGTGCTTAGGTATTTATGTGACATCGGCGATATCGCATTGGCTCATGGTGTACATATGTATTTAGGAGATGTTGATAATATCGCATTGGCTCGTGACATGCTCATATGATTGAGTGATGTTGATGATTCCATATTTGGATCGTGATGTAACTATCTATATGTATTTGAGTTTGCGAGGAGCATATCTGCTTTCATCTGTCTGTGTGAGATCTTTGTTCCGATAGTATGAACTCTGAATAAGTGATTATGATATATTTTGTCTGCTTGGGCAACATTTGTGAGTGTCTATGCGTGACGCGAATATATTTATGGAGCATTCTATCCATTACACTGGATTTGGGTCGGGATAGTTCTTAGTTCATCTGATATTGTGCGAGTGTCTGTTCATCTTTGTCTAAATTTATGTTACATAGTTATGGATGACCTTTCATGTGATGTGATATCTCATTAAAGTTATTACCATTTGGCTATGCCTTTATACGATGTGATACGAATGTGTCTATGGAGGTTTGTTAAATACATGTATTTTTTAATATTTTCTACTAAGTATTTCAAAATACTTACCCCCTTCCTCCACAGGTAATCAAGGTTAGAGATCAAGATAGTCGAAGTCTCCAAAATAGCTCCCTGCAATAGCACGGGAACCCCGTGAGTTCGACCCTTCTCTTACAGTCAGAGTACCTCTTCATCTCTTGCTTCGTCTCAGAACCTTTGCCTCCTCCCGATCTCACCTTTTCCTCAAAATTGGTGGTGGATCCTTCAAAGAAACTATGCCGAGATGGATCTCTCCACGGCCTCGACTAAGAGGCGGTAATAGTCGCAGTGGTGGAGGTGATATACGAGGTAAGGGCTTCTTTGACCTTAAACTCGGTCTCTTCGTTCTCCGTCTTCTGAGCTTGAAGATGAAGCTGGAGGTTGCTTTCGAAGATGAAATTGCAAGTCCCATGCCCCTACACCCAGCCCAACGAGGAGGAATGGCAGCAGATAAGGGCATTCGACAATGGATCTGGTGGCCGTTGATGGGGACAAGGATCTCTAGGTTCGAAGGCCAGCAAATTTGATTAGGATTTCGATTAGCTATTCGATTTTGATGTTGTTGCTTTTTTGGTGTTGATATTTAATTTTGTGGATGTAATAATTTCCTATTTTTTGTGTTAATTTTTTAGGTTGAAGATGAAGATTTTTTTTAATTTTTTGTTTGAGGGTATTTTGGTCATTTTGATGAAAAAAATTAAAAAATTGAATGGTGACATCAGCGAAGGACCTAATACTAATATTTTGTTTAAAAGCAGGGGCCCTATATCTAATTCAAATTATACAGGGGCCCTACTACAAATTTGTACAAAACTCAGGGTCCTGAGGGTAATTTACCCTTTAATATTTTCTACTACGTATTTCAAAATACTTCTCTCCTCCCTCCACAAGTAATCAAGGTTAGAGATCAGGGTAGTTGAAGTCTCCAGATGGCTTTTCACTGAGTTTTAGGTCGCTTCAGTTATACATGTTATCGTACTTTAAGTACGATTTTAGTATTATGAATTATGTGTATTTATATAATATGTATATATGTACATTACGCTTTCGCAATCTAATTCGTGTGTATGTGTGAGGCTGGCTGGGTCTCACCTATTTTGTGATATATAAGCGTGACCCAGTGCCAGTAAACAACCGGGATTTTGGGTCGTGATAAAGTTGGTATCAGAGCTATGGATTTTTAGAGCTTTTGATTTATTAGAGCCTTAAGATTGAATTTGAATTATGTGTTATGTATAATGGAGCATATGATTTGTCTTGTCTTTTGTCTTCTTCTGCATATCGGTCCTTGTGTGCTTATTCTTAACTCTTATGTATAGGAGGATATGACTAGCACTCCTAGCAATTCTGAGTCAGCGAGAGGGGATAGTGAGAACTCTCAAGTGCGAGGGGAGAAAGTTGTGTGTGTGAATGTGCCACTAATTGGAGTTGCAACTATGAGTGGCGTTATGAGGGATGAGATCCCTGTACCTATCGCTAATGTGCTTGTGGCTGTTTTGGAAGGGCAAGGTAGCGACAGTGTGGATAGAGTAATGATGGTAATGGAGAAATTCATTGCAGTTCAATAAATTCAGATAGAGCATATTGTCGTACAAGCTTTAAGGAATGATTCTCTGGGTGAGTTTCTGAGGTTGAAGCCACCAATCTTTTCTGGTATAAAAGGTGACCTCAAGTCTTCATCGATGAGATGGAGAAGAGGAAGAGAATTTTGAGATATGATTGGGTAAGGATTGTGGAACTGGCTTTGTTTTAGTTGATCGGTGAAGCCGAAGTATGGTTTCAGAATGAGGGGTCTTATGCTTGAACCTGGGAGGTTTTTAGCAATACTTTGCTGGATCGGTTTTTGCCGAAGAGTTTGAAGGATACTCGAGCTCTCGAGTTTGAGTGATTGGTGAAAACTCCGGAGATGACAGTGGCTCAGTACGATGAGAGGTTTAGCTATTTGTTGTGGTATGTGAAGCATTTGGTTCCTGATAAGGAAAAGAAAGTGAAGAGGTTTATTTGTAGTCTTGACGACTCATTTTCAAGGTCATGATGCCTCGTGGCTTTAAAACATATACGACCATAGTGGATTATGCTCAGACTTTAGAGATGCAAGACAATGATTGTCAAGCGACTCTAAGTTAGTCAAAATTTCAGAGGTCTGATAAACAACTGCAGAAAAGTATGAACCAAAGGTTTAGGCCATAGGAGAGAGAAACTGGTAATCAATTGATGTCATCGAGGGGTGGAGGAATCATTGGTGGATTTGGTAGAGGAAACGACTTCTATGGACAACGGTTCAATCCGAATCAATCCAACAACTTCAGAAGGTATCCAAAATGTGATAACCAACATCTGGGGGATGTTTGCTATCGGAGGATGGGAGCTTGTTTCCAATGCAGAAGGTAGGCCATCGGGTAAAAGATTATCCTACCAATGGTCAACCTAGACAAGTGGCAAATTTGATAGCCACTCAATATGTACAAGTGAATCCTCAACTACAGGATCAGAGGAAAGTAGGTCCAAAAATCGAGGGACCTAGATCTGAAGGTGGAGGAAGCAGAGCAGAACTTGGAGTATATGCTCTAATAAGGAGAGTTGAGTTTAAGTGATGTATGGATTGCATATGATGTGTTTGACTTATTTCCGAATGGTAAATTGTGACTGAACTTGGCATGTGTTTCGCTAAAGTTTAGTTGGCAAAACAGAATTGTTGTGTATATTTGTGAGCATGAGTGACATGTATATTTGGTTACTTTTAGATGATTTTGATGTTATATTGGGTATGGAATGGTTGTCATCGTACCTTGTTATGGTGGATCGATTTAATATGATTGTAAAGTTTAAGCCTAAGGGTGACAGGACTTCTTGTGATTGTTGGATAAGAATATGTTCGGCTTAGTGTTTCACCTTGGGGTACTTCTATGATGCTTGTTCGGAAGAAGTTGGGAGATACCAAATAATTTTCAAAGAATGAACTTAAGGCTGGGGTATCATCAGTTGAGAATAAGAAGGTAAGATGTGTGATCAAAACAGTTTCCAGAACTTAAATTGATGTGAACATTATTTGACTTATGGGTAACTTTATTGCAAATACTTAGAACTGGATTGAGATGAGGTTGGTGAGAAACAGAATGTGAATGTTGAATTCTGGGATGATATACTTAAGAAGATAATTGATTCAAAAGAGGTCAATTATAGCTCAGAATAGACAAATTTTGTATTCGGATAAGAGACAGAAAGACATAGAATTTGAATTGGGTTTAAGTGTGTTTCTGAGAGTCTTTGATGGAAGATATTGAGAGATTTTGAAAGAGGGATGAACTAAGCTTAAGAAATGCAAGATCATTTGAAATTTTGGAACGACAAGTTAGAAAGCTCTGAAATAGAAAGCTACCATTGGTCAGATTGTATGGCTAGACGCTCATTGAGCGAGGATACTTAGTTAGTTTCTTAAGGATGGGAAACCGTTATACCCTCATCTATCCGTGTGACCAATAAGATAGTTCATTTGTTTGGTAAGTAAGTTAGTTATTTGTTTGATAAGTATGTTGATCCTTCGTCAAGCAAATTCGGGGACCAAATTTTATAAAGAGAAGATACTATTATGATCCTCACAAACTTCATCTTGGTTGAGACCGCTTGGTTTGACCTTTGATTTTTTTATTTTGATTGATTTTAGAAACGTATGACTTTTTCATGTGAAATGTCGATTTGAATGTGGTTGAGAAGTTTTACACTTCTCCATTTAGTTTGTAGGGGTTGAAGGGGGAAGTTTTAGGCCATTTGGTGACCAAAATGATAAATTTGAGTCTTTCTGGCGACAGCCAACCTTGTTGGTGACCGCCAGAATTTGGACAGGTGATTTCCCTCGAGCAAACTTGGCGGGCGCCAACTTTCTTGGCAGCTACCAACCAGCTTCAACCCCTACACACTTCATTTCAAAAATCCATAACTTCCTCATATGACCTCTAATTTTGGTGATTCCAATTTAAGGGGATTCCTAACATCTAGAACATAACTTTGTTATTTTAGTTTTGACATTTATGGACTTATCTAAAGGGATCGTGGAAGAGTTTTAGGTGCTTAGTTTTAGGTACGATTTGCATTGGTATTGGAAGATTTTGCCAATTGATGAGTTATTTGGCTTTTTTGATTGAAGCTTGATTTGAGAACTTATTAGAACTTAAGTAGAAGTTTAGGAGTGATTTTGGAAGATTAGAAAGGTCAAGGACCAAAGAGGAAGAAGTGGCAACTTGCTTATGGGTGTTTTTACCATTTATGGAAAGTTTTGGATTAAAATATCTAAGGAGTTTATGAGTGGATTTTGATTGTGCTCATCCATTTGAAAGAGAGAGAGAGAGAGAGAGAAAGGAAGAAGAAGAAGAAGAGAAGGATAAAGGAAGATCTTGGATTTGAGGTTTGGTAAGTTAGTTTTAAATTATGCTTTATTAGAAATAAGTATAGATCTAGTGTTTACCTTGAAGTTGATGTAAGCATGTGATGATTGAGAAACTTTTGGTAAATATGGATATTGGAATTTGAGGTATGTTGAAGGTTTGAATGAAGATATGATGATTATAGATGTTGGACTATACTTTGATGATGAGATTGGAGGGTTATTGTGTATATTTTGGAGAACTTTTGGTATAATCTAGTTGAAGAGCATGTGTGCTTGTTGAGGTCTGGTTGATGTTATAAGGAGGTGTATGATAAGTTCGATTTTTGGTGTTGGATTAGAGGACCTTTGTGCCTATTTTGGAGACTTTATGTGAGAATCCATTTGTAGGGACTTTGGTGTTGATTTTCCATATTTCCTTGTATTTGAGAGGTTGATGTTGATTAGAGGGTTATTTCTCTTGTTTAGTTGACCAACTTTTGGAAACCGAGCATCGAGGATCGTGAAGTAAAGAACAGAAAATTTTAAGAGCATTTGTGCGACTTGGTATAAGGTGAGGGGGTTATTATGTAATTTGATATGTTTGGATTTAATGTGGTGTTTATCCATTTGAATCGTTATCTATGTAACTATAAATAGTTGATATGAATGATATGATGGGATCAGAGTGTACGTTGGGATCGATGTCCATGTGACATTGTGTATTTTCTTGATGATTTGTTGTTGACGATTGTGTGACGTATATGATATGCAATATAAGTTGTGATGTGATGTGATTTGACATGTGCATACGCTTAAATCTTTATCTATGAGCTTTTAATATTTCTTTAGAATATATCTGCAAATTTGGTAATTCTGGGTATAAATGTAATATGAGAAATTGTTGGTACAAGGTTACGTATGTGATCAACTAGTCTTGTTCAGCACATATGTTGTGATAAATTTTGTTATGAATTGGATGATGTGAAAACCTACGAGTTTATGTTAGTTAGAATGATTGATTGGTTGTATAAGTATTATTTGGTTAGGAGATTTGTCATAAGACGTTGGCGATACCGCATTGGCTCGTGACGTGCTTATTTAATTATGAGATGTCAGTGATATTGTGTTAGCTCGTGGCATTCTCATATGAATATGTGACGTCAGCAATACCGCATTAGCTTATGACGTGCATATGTCTTTAGGAGACATCAGTGATACCGCATTGGCTCGTGACATGCTCAGGTATTTATGTGACATCAGTGATACCGCATTGGCTTGTGACGTGCATATGTATTTGGGAGATATTGGCAATATCGCATTGGCTCGTGATGTGCTCATGTGATTGAGTGACATCGACAATTCCATATTTGGATCGTGACATAACTATCTGTATGTATTTGAGTTTGATAGGAGCGTATCTGTTCTCATCTGTCTATGTGAGGTCTTTGTTCTGATAGTATGAACTCTGAACAAGTGATTATGATACATTTTGTCTGCTTGGGCAACATTTGTGAGTGTCTATGCATGACGCAAATGTATTTATGGAGTGCTCTATCCGCAACACTGGATTTGGGTCAGGATAGTTCTAAGCTCATCTGATGTTGTGCGAGTGTCTATTCTTCTTTGTCTGAAGTTCTATTACATGGTTATGGATGACCTTTTGTGTGATGTGATATCTCATTAAAGTTATTACCATTTGGTTATGCCTTTATAAGATGTGATACGAATGTGTCTGTGGAGGTTTGTTAAATACATGTATTTTTTAATATTTTCTACTAAGTATTTCAAAATACTTACCCACTCCCTCCACAGGTAATCAAAGTTAGAGATCAAGATAGTCAAAGTCTCTAAATAACTTTTCGCTGAGTTTTAGGTCACTCCAGTTATACATATTATCGTACTTTAATTACGATTTTAGTATTATAAATTATTTGTATTTGTATGATATGTAATATGTACATTATGCTTCTGCGCTCTGATTCGTGTGTATGTGTAAGGCTGGCTGGGTCTCGGCTATTTCGTGATATGTGAGCGTGACCCAGTGCTGATCAATGACCCAGATTTTGAGTCGTGACACATTGTGGGATGATATCAAATCGATCTCGCTGATGGCTGAATGTACTTTGTAAAGGCCCGTGAACAAGAATAATTGTACACGTTCTTGATGGGTCTTGATGATGTATACAATATAGTGAAGTCTCAAATATTGAGTTCTAAGCCACCACCAACACTGGGCGAAGCATCATTTAATTCTTGAAGACAAGCAGACTAGGTTCATTGCTGCTACAAGACATCCCACTGTAGAAGCAGTAGCTTTTCAAGCTGGAAATCAGAGGCAATCTGATAGTGATTTGTTACAGCGAAGGATGAAAGACAAAGAGAAATTGAAATGCAACCATTGTCATAAATCTGGTCATATTAAAGAGCAATGTTTTGAACTCAATGGATATCCAGATTGGTGGAAAAAAGATGACAATAAGGATAATGGTAAAAGAGAATGGACATGCAATTTTGTTCCCCGAAACCACCTCTAAAGGCTGCGCATGTCAAGGTAGAAACAAGTCTAATATCGGGTTTAACCATGGACCTATATTCACAACTCCTCGAAGTATTAAGGCAAAAGGGGAGACAGTAAAGCTCTTCTTGGGGCATAGGTGCACATGGCTGGTACGAGTTTAGGACAGCACTCCTGGATTATAGATTTTGGAGCTATAGAACACATAACCAATGATGCTAGTTTATTTTTTGGTTCAATGAAGATGACTAGCAACACACCGATGAAGATACCCACCGATGATAGTGTTCTTGTAGAAGGGATTAGTAACATAGCACTTCAGAATGGAATAGTATTAAAAGACGTCATATACATTCCCACATTCCAATGCAAGCTCATCTCTGTTAGACGATTAACCAAAGACTTGAATTGCTGACTAACTTTTGTTGCAGATTTGTGTGTATTATAACACCTACCTTTGAGGACCTTGATTAGAGTGGGTAGACATTATGGTAGTTTATATTTGGTAGAGTCTAGCAGCTACAAAGATGGGGGTGGCTATGCATGTTAATGTGGAACCTTCGGCAAGCATATGGCATAAGAGACTAAGACATCCTTTAACGGAGAAGTTAGGACATCTACGACATTTATGTACAGATATTCAGTTAAATCACAAACTTTTATGTGATTCATGTTTGAGGGCCAAGTAGACTAGACCCTCTTTTCCATCTAGCTCAATAAAAACTGATGCATGTTTTGCTTTGATTCATTGTGATATATGGGGACCTTATAAAACTGCCTCACTCTTTGGGGTACACTATTTTCTTACAATCATGGATTATCACAATCGAGGCATTTGGGTATACCTCATGCAATATAAATCTGACGTGCCTCATTTTTTGATCATGTTCTACAACATGGTCAATTTGGAAAAAGGGTGCAACAAATAAAAATGGATAATGGAAAGGAATTTCAATCCAATGTCATGATGGACTTTTATAAAGACAAAGGGATTATGTTATAGACATCTTGTCCATATATGCCTCAACAAAATGAGATCGTCGAGCAGAAGCATCGATATATTTTGAACGTGGCACGTGCACTTCTTTTCCATTCCGGATTACATGCAAACTTCTGGAGGAAAGTATGCTGACGGCAGTATACCTCATTAACCGTCTACCTTCCAGAGTTTTAGCCAACAAGACTCTCTATGAGGTACTCTTTAATAAAAAGTCGACTTACTCTCATCTGCGCTCATTTGGGTGTCATGTTTACGCACATGTTCTTGGACCACGAGATAAGTTTCAAGAAAGAACTAGAAGATAAGTGTTTGTTGGATACCCAACAGGACAAAAGGGTTATCGGGTGCTTGATCTTGATGACTGATGAATATTCCATATTAGAGATGTCATGTTTGTCAAACATGTGCAACCTTTCAAGTCACCGAAATAGTCATCCAAAATGAGGCAGCCTACTGGAATTAGTGATAAAATTAGTGATGATGAGTTACTGAACTTAATACCCCAGCCAATACGTGAACATCCTGCTGTACCTATAGATGCTACAGTCCAAGAACAGGGAATAGAAAATTCGATTCAAGACTCTGAACCCATACAAACAGAAGTAGAGAATTTGGGTGAGGTAGGGGTAACACCGACTGAAATTGGACCTAGACACAGCACAAGAACAAAACAAGCTCCTCGACACCTGGAAGAATTCGAGACTAGCATGCCACCCTCCATAAACACCCATGGTCGTCTGCTGCTTCATCTGGAAACTTGGTGGTATATCCTCTTACTCATTTTTTTTGTATTCAAAATTCTCTGACAATCACAAGGCTTTTCTTGTAGCCATCACCAAGTGTGATGAACCTAAAACTTATTCCTAGGCTGTGGCAATTCCATAATGGAGAGAGGCAATGGCACGTGAAATCCAAGTTCTTGAAGACAATGGACTCTAGAGTCTTTACTGCTTGGTAAGAAGCAATTCTCTCAAAATGGGTGTACAAGATCAAGTATAAGCCCAATGGAGATGTGGACAACCTACTCTTACAACCTATTGTGATGCTGACTGGGGTGGATGTCTCATGATGAGGCATCACACACTGGCTATTTCGTAACTTTTGGGGGTTCCCACATATCTTGGCGTACCAAAAAGCAATCAGTTGTTGCCCGATCCTCTGTGAAAGCTAAATATCGAGCAATGGCAGCCACTATTAGCAAGTTAATCTGGCTTCGATGGCTGTACTGAGAGTTGCATGCTCCACAACACGCACCAACCACTCTTTTCTGTGATAATCAAGCTGCAATGTACATTGCGATGAATCCCGTCTATCATGAGCGAACGAAACATGTGGAAATGGATTGTTATTTTGTTCGCGAGCGTGTCCAGACCAAAGAAATTGCGCCTAAAAAAATTGATAACCCTGGTCAATTGGCCGACATTTTCACTAAAGCCCTCGGTCATCAACGTTTTCACTGTTTGCTTGGCAAATTGGGCATTACGAACCTCCACGCGCCAACTTGAGAGGGAGTATTAGAGATCATGACATTACTCCCGTGTATCTCATTGCCTTATTTGATAGTCACAACTGCATCGTGCATATCTAGTTATCGCTTCCTTTTGTATTTTGATCTCTTTTCCGTTTTTTTCTCCTAAGTTACGAGAGCTAGTTTAGAGTAGCTGGGGATTCACATATCTATTTATACATACGATGAAATAAAGTAGCGGCTAAAACACAATTATTTTCTTCAATGATCTTTCTAATGATTTTTTTTGGCACATTTTAAATCAGATAAAGCTTACTTTTGAAAAACATTAGACAGCTACAGAGACGGAACAATATATATAATATTAATATATATTGATATTATATATATTAAAAAAATCCAATTGGCATTAAAAATCACCACCCTACATATTTAGCTAACCATCGCTTCTCATCCTCTATTTTAAAGATCTCCTATTGATAACTTGAATGTACTGACAACAGATGAGAGAGAAAATGGGTAATCCATAATACTTGACAAATGTCTCTCAAATTAATTTATACAATTCTTATCCTAACAGGTAAAAAAAATTTTGGACTAAAATTCGTGCATAACAGTGAGTTAATCTATTTAGATTTCAAAGAGAATCCTAGTTAGATCTCCAATTTGATAATATTGTCAATATTTTAAACAGATTAGATGAGACACTCAACAAACTCAACCTTTTTCTGAAATTATTGTAGACATTTTAGATTTGAAGAATATTAGACAAAGGAAGAGGGATGTCAACCCTTTTAGACATTTCTTCTTTAGCTGTAAAAAGAAATTATCATGGATCATCAATGACCTACTAACCAGGAATATCAATAAGAAATAGAGAATGGCCTATTCTCTAATGTTATCAAAACCTTATTTTTATATCTGCTTGCTTAAATTCTTTTATTTGTGATACAATCCAAACAACTGCTTTTGAGCAATAAACCAACGAAAGCTAGTATTTTGGACCAAATCCTCGATTTAAGAAACCTTACTTAGAATCCACCATACTTGAGGAGATAATTACAACTTGAAAGAGAAGGAGAAGAAGGGGACGACTTTTTCCGTACCTGGTATTTTTGAGACTAAAATATTTATCACTTACCATTTAGTAAGTTCAAATCATATTACTTGTCGCGAGATAAAGACTACACTTGTGAACTTTGATATTTTATTTTAAAAATATTTTCATTTTATATTGGGACTAGAATCAGTCTTGTACTCTCTTATATTTTCATTTTCTCGAAGACTAATTGTAAACATAACCAGAGATGAGCCAAGAATTAAGAGGACATCGTCGTTCGAAAAAAAAAACCTGCGAAAAAAAAGATGAACGAACTCATACCCAGAACCAAACAGACAACAGTTGCAGATAAGGAGTTCTAACAAACCACCCTGCTTAATCGAACAGGAAAAGACCTCAAGACAGATTATTTCTTACAAATTATAGAAAAAATATTGCCCTAAATGTTTCGAGCTACTTAAACCTGCAATTCGGTTAATAAACTCTCGTCATTACCCATCTCCTTCACGGGAAATTTGGCATTGTCAACCAAGAGTTTCAGTCATCTGCCCATCGTTCGTCAACGAGGCACAAAAAGGCTCCAACCATTTCTTTGCAGGTACTTCAACAAATTAGCATCTGGCAATTAAGCTTCGTCCCATATAAAGAGGCAAGAGTTGCCCATTCAAAGAATCACCTTGAATACGCTGTACTGGACTCGCAGTCTCCGGAAACTAATCCTGGTCTTCCAAGAGAGCTTCCTTGATAAAAAAGAAACTGAATAAATTTCGGAATACGAATGAATGAGCTTCCTCTATGACAAATAACGTTTGACAATAAAATGGCATATGACAGGTTCACCTGCTAAACCTTTTCTATGCAAAGTAACAAGTACCATCATAAATAATGAAGGACAAGGCAACTATGTCCTATGAGTAAAACATTGATCACCATATATTGACACACTTGATTTTAGTATTTAAACAAAAAAATTGAGGCAAAAAATCTTATTATGAAGGAGACAAAACGGAGAAAATTTACAGATGAAATAACTTTCGACAAAAAGATGCTGCCAGAAATACCCAAGTAGCTGCTTTACAGAACAATGTCTTAGGATCTATCAATTACACGTTGAAGGCAGTCCCAGTTCTAGCTGAATTTGTTTACATGAGCTGAACCCAGTAGTCAAGACATTGATAGTTTTAAGAACAACAGGGCATAGAGATGAAATTTCTTGGTATCAAGTTCGTTGCATTATGACAAGTTCCCAAGGGAACGAAACAAACCATTTACTGCATTGAAGAAGCACTCTAGTTCTGAATAGGATTCAAAATGCTCCCTATGTATGCCAAATCAGATATGAGATCAAGTGTTTATATGATAGGTTCACATAAGCACGATCACAGAAATCCTAGGGCACCCAATTGACATTCTTTGCAATACAAGATGGTTCTCCAGAAACTATTGGTCTATTAACAAAACCAAGCGGAAAAACTCCCATCTATGTGGAGATGGAAAATATATCTTCAACCAAAAGATGCAGCTAAGTCTAGGATACAGCAATCAAGTGCAGGTTTTTTTTTTTCCTACTTTTAGCGAAGGTTCTTTGACATCTCCAACTGAAAGGTTTAGCTGTGATGGAACACAGGACACAAACTTCTACTATCAAGTCACTCTTCTCCAATTACTGCACTCATCTAGCCTAGTGTTAGATACAAGTAGTCTACAACAGGAACTAAGAGAGCAATTAAATAATAGGGAATGAAAAATTATATTTAGACTCAGCTCACCTGAACAAATCAAAATGGAGCCTCCAGCGATTCATCCCAGACCTCTGCGCTTCCATTAGAAGCATCTTCAACATCTTCCTCCATCGAAAGCCTGATATATTCTCTGTGTGCAAAGCGATCCCATTCTGTCAATGTTGGATTCTCACGTTCCTGGGATACATTCAATAAAACTTAGTTATGAACACTGTCTACACTTGGGTTAACATAGTCATTTCTTCAATTTATCTAATGCTGAGTCAAGGTACTAGATACCTGGCGAATAAGAAATGGATCACGAGTTTCGAAGGCCATAAATTTATTAAGGTTGAAAAGGATGTTGAAGACACTTCCAGAAAGTTTGCAGCCTTTGAGGTCATGCAACGTAATGTAGCTCTCATTCTGCGCAAGAGAATAACAGATGAGGCATGATAACATTCATAGGTGTCATTGGGTGTTAATATAAATCCATTATCTCTCAGGACAACGTAAAATCTACCATTTAGTTCTCGCACAGCATATATTCTCACCCATAGATAAGAGATGAGCGTACCAACAAT